>JAIUJM010001007.1:0-10904 GCA_026262225.1 Inosperma sp. D86 | reverse complement strand
ATTGTTCAAACTGAATTCCAGCTCAAGAACGTCATAATATTTGCACTGAACTACGCCTAGCTAAAAACCAAGCGAAATAGAAACCCCCCCACACACCATAAAATATGTTGTATCCAGGCCAGCTCGTCGATTGAGAAATCAAACATTCGAAAGGAGAGCTAGTAGAAAAAGGGGCCACATTAAAAGGTAAACTCCTCATCCGCGTCCTGTGGGTACCCCGGTTAATCAGTGGCATGGCATCTGAGAGATAAAGGTCACTTACAATGCGATTAGTGGAACTCAGTTGGGTATTCTGCGGGTACCCCGACATATATCCACTGTGAACAATGATGATGAATGCAAATCTTAGAGATGTTGAAAGGGGCAACCTACTTGATCGTGTTGAAGAGTTCCAAGTTGGATTTACGAGGATACCCAACTAGAATTCATTGTTTATTAAAAGCACAACACTTAATCAATAGTCTCTACTGACCTGCAGCATATCTAAAAGCCTAGAAACCCAAATTCAGGTCAATACGACATGAAGAACAACAAAACCCTACGTGAGTCATGACACCATATCGCCATCCATCAAAATAGGACTCAGAGGCACTTTGGTGGTCCTTAGAACCGGCCCAGCATACCTAAGGACCCAAAAATGGTTAAAACTCATTTACAACCAAAAAAAAGCCTGCTTACAACATCCGCAGAAGAGTGGCGGGCATAATGGTAAATCTTGGGATCATCGTAAGTGAGATCTCGACTGTTCATGTACTGTTAAGAAAAAGATGAAGACTGGGTAGATGAAGGCAAAAAGACAACACACATTGTATCTAAGGTCTAGAATGTATCCATGATCATATAACCTGTCAACTGCATATGATAATGGTCAAATAGACGTACTAAGCATGGAACCCGCGTTGCAGCACTGATATGAACGTTTGAGTAAAGGTACTTTTCGAACAGAAATGTATAACCTACATCCAATACAACCTGGCATTTGAAAACATTACCATGGCACAAGTTGAAGGGAAAAACTTGCACTCACAGTAAGCCCACAGCCTCTTGGAAGGGGGTCAACCTATATGTGGAATCGGTAAACCTAATGTTAGCACCAGATATAGCATCTGGATTTCTCACCAGAGCACGATGCAGTTCATCGCTGGTAATCCTTTCTCCATGATGAGCTAAGATATCTGCATAAAGGATGGTCGTTAATCGCAGTGAAATCATAATACGTGAAATGTACGAACAATTGGTTGAACCTTGACGTCCACCATGACCGGCATCTGAAGTCAATGCATGAGGTCAAAATTATACGGCAGAATTTTAAAGTCTCCAGAACACCCACAAAAGAAAAAGAGAGAATCATCCTTTCGGGCTCCCGCAACAAGCCACGCAATTTGACGGAGGATTTCTGCCTTTGTAGCGAACAAAGGACCGACATCACTCAAGGGACGAGTGTTGTTTGCGATATCGAATCCATAATCTGTCAATCCAAAAGGTCAAAAGAAAGCGTCTGGTAAAAGAGTCAAATTACAGAACCTCTAAGAACAGAAAGAAAATTTATCAAATCGGTCTGCGCTGAATTGAGCTCTTGAGTTGTTCCAGCATAGTTAATTCCGACCTGCAAGTGTTAAATGAAGGGCGATGAATGACATTGTACGAGAGCATTCTTACCAACACGGCTTTCTTGTTGCCATCACAGTAAGAATACATTGTAGTAATAGAAATCAAAGGTCAGATGAAGGAGTTGGATTTCTTCTACGACTTTCATTGACAGAGGCTTTTATATCTATCAGTATCATTGATTATTCAGACTCGGAGTCTTCAGGCATTTGAACTTTGAACGTGCGTTGCTGGAACCGCTGTGTGGGAGTGAGTCATCCTGGCATATTTTCTGAAGCGCAGTAGCCTCATTGCAAATGCATCGTATGTTGGGTTTGTTGCAGAATGAATGATGTGTCAATTTTGCCTATGCTGTTCCATTTCTTTATGGACAATCTGGCATCATCGCAGTTTCAGCATTCATGTGTAGGATCCGACGTCGGGTGTGAGTGCATGGGTGTGCGAAACAAACATGTCCGAGTCCGAGTCAGGACTGGCTGTTACTAAAAATAGTATTTTAAACAGCAGGCTGCCATTCAAATTTCAATGACAAGTTTTGTATTACATACTTATGTATGTCTGACAGGATGGACGGCTGCATGTGCAATGAATTGTACTGGTTTTTTTTCTTTGTGAATGCCTCAAGTCCAACACGCAGAGACAAATTTTGAATGCAGCCCATTGCTGTTACATAAGATCCGAGTCCAATAACCCAACCTACTTATTATTCCTTCAAGAACACTCTGTCCAAGCCCTGCCAATAAAGCCTGCTCGAACCTCCTTTTTGCAGTTACTTTATCATTATCACTGACGTTAATTAAACTTTACGTTCTTCTAAAGGAGAACAATCGATTTTTGGAGACTACAAAAATCACGTCACCTATTAGTAAACGGTCCTCTGATTATAATCTTCAGATGCCAGATGGTGCAGTGCATTTTGCATCTCAATGTCAGGTCTTTGGCGTTTTGACTTGGAAGATCCAAATTAAAAGACCAAAAAGGGCTTACAAGCTACATATTGAATTGAAATTTTTCTAGCGCAGGTGACAGCAATTGAGTACCCGTTATGTAAATGTGGGTGCATGCTGTGTACCGAAAATTTCTTGATCATCTAAGGTGTATTACAGCTATAATACGATCCGAAGAACAGTGAGTGCGCAGTAGCCTCATTGTTTGCAAATACACCGTATGTTGGACTTGGTGCGGAATGAATAATGTGTCAATGACCTTTGTTTTGCCTACGCAGCCGCTGTTCCATTTCTTCGTAGAAGAACAATCTGGCATCGCATTTTCAGCATTCATGTGTCGGATCCATCATCCGACAGGTGTGGGCCGCATATGTATGGTGTGGGGCTGTTAAAAATAGGCCAGCAATTTGAGTAGCATGTAATGCAATTACGCAATTGCTGTGTACCGAAAATTTCTTGAGGCATGGCAGAATATTAGACAAATCACAAGAATTGCCATGCCGGAGCTGACGTTAAGACAGGGTATGTAAAGCCTTAAGGGTATGTAATCAATCTGAGAATTCCCCATTTGACTGCTTCCACGCCTTCTCCGCATGTTGATTGGCATCAGATAAAGTTTATGGGCGCTATTTCAGAATGAAGGGTCTACTTATTGTGATTTTATCGCACAGAGTAACGTGTAACGTGTAAGTATTATGGCTTCCATACGATCCGAAGAACATGGAAATCTGAAAGCAGGAACTTGACGTGCCCGGCATTGTGTAACACTATGCTATGCCTCCTTGTACTAGTATCAGAATGGGTTTCATTGAAAGCTATATCTGCTGGACATACAGTTCGGAGGCACGACAATTCTTTCGCCACATCCCAACTCAAAACTGATGTCGACAAACATTCACGCCTCATGTTTTCCCTACTATGACACTTACCCATATGAGGCCTCGCTCGACGACGACGACGAACATTCTGACTCTGAGGCGTTCTTCTGCACTACATTGGAACCAGACTTACCCGACCAGTCTGGCAGGTCAGAGGCAAACTTCGAGCCAACAAGTTCCGCTGTTAGACTTGGCGTCCTCAACCGGTATAAGTGGCCGAATGGTAGTACCTTAACAGTCTGCTTCCTTAACGGTTCGCCATATCTCCAAAACAGAGTAAAGGAAATTGCCCTTGAATGGACGCGCTACGCAAACATTAAATTTCAGTTTATTAACGGACGAAGGGCGCAAATACGGATCACCTTTACTGGCGCTGGAGGGACTAGCTCTTCCTTCGTCGGGTCTTATAACTTGTCGATCTCCCCATACGAGGAAACGATGAAGTTGGGCATTGTGGACAGCAGTCATGATTCACACATACGGAGGACTGTCCTTCATGAGTTTGGACATGCGTTAGGTTGCGTACACGAGCATTCGCAGCCCAACTTCCCTTTGACGTGGAACGAGCAAGTGGTCATCAATTGGCATCGAGGCATTTGGGATGAACAGACCGTGAGGCAGAACATTTTTGCCAAGTACTCCCATTACGAGGTTCAAGCTTCATCTTTCGATCGCGAATCCATCATGCTTTACTCTTTCCCGCCATCATGGACGAGAGAGGGGTATTCGATGCCTCAGAACTCGAGGCTTTCCAGGAAGGATCAGGAGTTTATATCAGCGATGTATCCCTCCGTGACTCATCCGACTCGTCCTCCTCCTACCCGTCCTCCTCCGACTCGTCCACCTCCGACTCGTCCTCCACCTCGTCCGGTTGTGCCCAAGACCTCAAACATATGCGGGAACCCTCTTTGTGGGCAAACCTTTATATGCGCGGCCGATTACAACAGGGTTGTGAGACCACAAGGATATCCAGGTGTTTGAAGGTTTGTTTTTTTTTGCATTTCTTTTTTGGTTCTTGTATTAATCACTCCATTTCAGCTATACGGCTCATTTCCTACTCTCTATATCTACTTTGTATGCTAGAGGTTTCGTTGCCTATGTACTGCATGAATGTATACTACTACCTTGCTACACGCAAGGTTGTAAATTTTCTGTTATCGAAACTCTACCAGCAAGGCTTTGCCACTTTGTCCAGACTTTAAAAAATGGTCAAAGATCTCATTGGCCTTCAAGAATTGATAAGGGCAACATCATATCATTCACCTACTATTCCTGGAAGTTGGCATCTTCATATAGATGTCGAATGGAACCAAGGGTGGGTGGCTATCGAGAGAGTAATTTGCGATATTAGATAACGCCGTGAGAGCGATCAACAGGTCATGTGGCAACTAGTAATATAAAAGCGTCAATGGCGACGGACTCAAACATAATGGATTATCCTTTCGCGAGAAGATACCGACGTTCATGGTGAAATAATATTCGCCCTCGTGTTTGAGTTCGGGAGGGTAACACAAGAGGCGGATCTCTTCAGGAAAAGGAGATGGTTGGGTGGGAGGTTGTGGGGGAGGATAAAGTGGGACTTGGGTAGGCACTCGGGTGTTTGAGCACAGGTCCTGGAGCTTCAACGCCTTGCACCTGTGGTTGTGCAGGCGTTGTTGTTCTGAACCGAGGACATGAAAGGTCAGGAGAATCTCCTGACCTTCATAGCACGACCTGCTGGCGATCCTGACCTTCCAGAAACGCGTGAGGAAGAGGAGAGGGCAGCTGGTCGGCTTTGGTTTTCATGGATAAACCAGATAGTAACTTGGGATCACGTTTCAATTCGGATTGTGCGTCTGTCGATCGCCTTCAGTCGGATTTGGTTTCGATTCATTTCTGCCACTGCCAGTGGCAAGGGAACAGGATCACGAGGTCCTCCTTGGGTACGGCATGATTGCGTTTCCATCGCCATCGTGAGCTTTGATGCAGCAGCACGAGCGTTCTCGCATTGATTACGGATCTCGATGACTTCGATTTCGAGGTAAGATGCGAGACTGCACAGTGCGACCACTCCATTGACTCTCGGGATCAAACTGCGATCGTTTACACGTCCGTTCACTGACGCGGCCTAGGTTCTAAAACGCGTCGCTAAATTCTCGCTCATGGAAAAGATCAGCTTGGCACATCCTCGACCATTCGACGTAAACTTGCAAAATTCTCGCACATAGAAACAACGGCTCCTCAAGGTCAACTTTACAACGTCCGCATTCTTCGCCACTTCTATTCTACGCCTCCCTGTAACCACTCTGAAATCTATTTCAACGCCAGCTCGAGGATCTATCTCTATCACGAAGTTCCAAATCAGCAAAGGAGACAAACTTTGAGTGACGATTGCAAGAAGCGACTTCACTTCACATTGGACCGATCGAGGTGAAAAGGGTGGGTTCATCTCCCCCTCACGCAAGCATATCGACAACGATCTCTTCTCTTTCTCCCTCAACAAAGTCCAACCCCAAACCAAACTTTTACCTGCGCTTGAACCAATCCCAAACCAAACCGATGTAGAAGACTAGGCCAAGCCATAAATTGAACAAGACGGCAAGAAGCACAGACATAACCTCGAGGCCGCCGAGAATCTCGCGGAATCGACATGGAAAGTCATGGTCAGTAGAAAGTACGTATTCTTTTTTCAACGCTTTAGATCTCATCTGACGTTTTATTTTCGCTAGCTTGGTGCAGTCGTCATCTATTTTACCAGAAAGTGCGGTTGGCATACCTTCAGCAGCTGTTGTGGAAAAGCTCCCACAGCTCATGCGTTGCACCTTCCACAGCAAGTGAATTACGCCATTACGCATCCCAATCACCTCGCCAAGTACGAGAAAGCGCAACAAACGTATTCTGACCCGATGAAACGACCTGTCGTTCTCCACCTCATTCATCGATTATTCCAATTGTCAAGTAACATAATTGGAACGTTGATTGTCGTTAGTAGGGTGGATGGATGATTGGCCTGTATAGGAAGCTCTAGTTGTACCGGTGGGTATATTCTGTTGCGTCATTGAGGATCTTGAAAGTGACACATTCTAAAGTTGTCATGGCAGAACCTGCTTCGTTGGGGTACCCTCCTAGAACTCGTACCCCTGATCAAAGCATAACCGATGCCAGTCTCCCCGAATCTTATACAACTCCACCCCGCGTAAAAGAAGGGGTGATCACCGCAAGACGGAACTTGGAGGAGGAGGAAAATATTGTTATACGCAATCACGCAGCTGGACATGTGGCTTTCTAAGCCCGACTTTGAAGGTGGAGTCGGTGTGGTTAACATGGATACAGAGGAAGACGGGCCCAGTCGTCCAGGAGGGGTCTCTAATGGCAATGGATATTTCAGGTCGGCTTGATGCCGGGAAAGACAAGCGAACGGCAGCTGGGGGGTATCTGTGGGTGTAGCCCCCAGGCTTCCCGGGTCAGTAACATTGGCTGAGAGGTTGAGGAGGCAAGGCCTGACGGCTGAGATCGCGGGCGACAATTTTTGTTGGTTTTCCTTCATGAGCATGTCGGTACCGCTTCATGATCCATTTTTTCTCTTTCATTTTAGTTAGTGTTGTCCTTCAAAAAAAAGTAGATCTATAATACAATCCATGTGTATAATTACAAAGACAAATTTGCTGTACATTGAGATTTTATTATCGTGTAATAACGTCAGCGCCATTCTCAGTTATAAGAATCATATGCTCTGCGGAAGCAGCTCTTGCACAGTTCTGTGAAGTCATGCAGTGAGCTATTATAGCTAAGCCGAGTCAATAATAGACACACCATGGTTGATGCTGTCCAACCGTCTGGAAAGATCCATCCCTCTGGTTTTGTCCCTTGGATGATAGCTGGCTAAAGCGGGAGTAAGGCGAGGAGGTCTACCTAGACAAGATGACTGAATAACTACCTCGATAGTGAAACAGTGTCCTGGTACCATGACACCAGGTTCGTCGTTTACTACAACGGGATGAGCTCTTTCCTTGTCTTGTTCAACGGCGCTACAACTTACGTTGATGGTGGATCCACGGAGTGGAATGGAAAACCTTGCCAATTCCATGACCCATGAAGAGAGTTGAGACGGAATAATGTTTGTTGTAAATGTAGTCGTGGATGGCTTTTCCGATGCCTTTGAAAGGTCTCCCTGGGCCACAGGCCGCAATGGCGTGTTCGACTGCGAAGTTGGTGACTTCAACGAGTTCTTTACCTCTGGCATCCTAGATATACACCATCAACATCCTTATTTAAACGCTTATTAAGAGCTCAAGTTTTCACTCACCACGTCACCAACGAGGAAAGTTTGGGATGTGTCTCCATGATAGCCATTCAGAAACACGGTTATGTCTATATTGATAATATCTCCGTTTTCTAGTTTCCGACTCGAAGCGAAATTAGTTAAAAATCGAAAGACAACCAAAAGACATTTACTCGTCTGGTATTCCATGAGCAATAATGTTGTTAACACTACAATCGAGAAAAGTTCAGTATCAATAGATAGATCAAGATTAAATCTAACCTTGTACAACATGACCGAGGATATTGCTGATAAAGGAGAGGTGACGGGTATGCTGAATGCTTGATTATAAAGTCATGTACAGCTAAATCAATGGCATTTGTAGTCACACCAACCTATCAAAAAAAAAATGAAATTAGACGAAAAATCTCGGAACAAACATCGTTACGTACGTCCACTAAGCTCCTTGAAAACTCCCTCACTTTCTTTGCCAATGCAGCGGCTTCACGGATGCCGACTTCCTCCATTGTTCCAAGTTTAATTTTGCCAGGATCTTCTAGTGATGATCCTTGATAGAGTGCGTCCTTACCAACATAAGACGGCTTGTCGATATGCCCAGGAACGGACCTTGGCTGAATATGTGAAGTTCCGAGAACGAAAGGCTCCTCCGGGAGTATGATGCTGTAGTCTCCAAAGTCCTCAAAGTTCATGGCCGCATTTTGATCTTCCGCTGCTTTGACACTTACAATGGCGAATCGTCGTCGTCGGGATACTACGACCCTTTGCGGACTTTGAAGCACTGGAATACTACGTCCGAGTCGGAAACCCTGCTTGACTCTGAGCATATGTCAAGTTTGTGTCCCGGCCCGGATCTATGCTGTGAAACGTAACAGTGCTACGCACGTGACCCCAATCATCTGTATCGGGCCCCAAGCGCGCGTTGGCAATTTCCATTCCGCTCAACAATGGTCGCCTCAAGCCCATACCAATGTCTGACCCTATCGGTTTTCGTATTTCCACTGCTTCTAATGGGAACTTACTTCTTTGCCGCGTTTCCTTATCCTCCGGAGCCAATAAACATATATCCGTCATTGGCAACCCTTCCAAAGACGGAGAAGTCTTGGTCGATTTACCCTGAGGATTTCTATCCAGGTGGTGGGTATGCTGAGCTTCCGAATGGGAAGGTATGTTTCATTTCTTCTTTTAATTCTCTGGTTTTGCATCTAATTGGTCTTTTTACAGGTTCGGTATTGGTTGCTTGGACCAGAGAAAGGAAAGAAAGTGAGTCGAGACGCTTTTTTTTTCCAGCTTATCGTTATCTTATGACGATCACTCATCAGGTTGTATTAATTCATGGCTTGTCTATTCCTGCCATTATATGGAAAGATATCGCACCAAGTCTCGCTGCCCAAGGTTATCATGTTCTAGTTTATGGTTCGTATCGTTTCGTATGTGTACCGCAGCACTAAAACCCCTTGACTCATGCCACTTTGCTTAGATTTATACGGAAGAGGTTACTCTGAAGCACCACAAACAACTCACGATTCTACTCTGTACACAACACAGCTCGCGCTACTCCTGCAGTATCTAAAATGGGAGAAAGCCAATATCGTTGGCCTCTCGATGGGAGGAGCTATCGCCGCCGCTTTTACAGCTCAATTTCCGTATCTTGTTGATGAAAGTGTAGGCCTCATTGCATCCGCCGGTCTAATGGAGGTTTTGTCATTTTTTTATTTATGCATTGATGTTTATCGTGTGGCTAATCTCCGTGCATGTCGCGTTTATTTCCAGTCGAGTGAAATTTCTAGGACAGTCAAGTTCATGTCTTCTCCTCTAGTGCAGATCCTGGCCGCAAGTCGACCCGTCCGTGTAAGGGTTTCAATTCACAAACCCCTTGATTCCAAAAAGGCTAATCAACCTTTCTTTTTTGATCACAGACATACATTCAACGCTTGGCAAATAAAGAAGTTGCTGAGAAATCTAAGAATGATGACATTATCGAGGTAAATAATAGCCGAAACATCTTAAAAATACTTTTGCTGACGCTGGAAAAAACAGATTGTCCGTTTGCAATCGGCACATTTACCGGGGTACAATGCCGCCCTATCATCATCTTTACGAGATGGTCCAGTCCGTGGACAGACGTCTGCATTTGAATCAAAGGCTTTTGAGGGGAAGAAGGTCTTGATTGTCCATGTAAGCTATTTGAGAACGTACAACTACCTATTGAAGCTCATTGACCTTGTTCTTTTTTTTTTTTGGGTCCAGGGAACGAAAGATCTAACAGTTCCGCCACGCTATTCTTCCCGGATAAACTCACTGATTACTGATAAGGCGCGAAAGAAGACGGTCATCGTGGAAGGTGCAGGGCATGATTTAACGGTCTCACATCCCACAGAAGTTTCCAAGGCTTTGATTGCTCTGTTGAGCGGACAAGGATGGGATTCATAAGAATTCAAGAAGCACTTCCAGAAGACCCAAAATCGACTGATGGTCCCCGTTTTGCGAAATTTTCCTGCCTTCCGTTCGCTCATCTACCATACAACTCTTGCTTGGATACTCATTCCACATCGCATATATATTCCTTCTTGACAAAAAATATTTATTTCCTCGACGCCAAATTCATCCATCACATTTCATCTACTTTACCTGTACTTTTGATTCTTTATTATCCTTATTCACGCCACCTTTGTTGTTGTTTCATTATGACTTCCTGGTTACGTTACTGTAGATTATACGGTCGAGAAAAATTCAGCCACCTTTCGAATTTCATCAGGTGTGCTACAACTGTTTTACATTATCTTTTTTTTACATCTAACATAGCTGGTTACACAATATTGTCTGCAGTGGGAAGATGAAATAGAACACCTGCAAACTAATCCCAGATTGTACATGATATGTAAAGGTAGGCGACTCCGCGTCGTTGTCGAAAATAAGAACTGCTGTGGTCGAGATGAGAAACTTGTGTCATCTACGAATCAACCGACATGGCATCCTCCTCCTCTTCGCCTTCGCCACCACCACCACCCAAACGTTTCCCACTCTTCTCCAAAAGGCCCGCAATATCTTGAGGCCGGACCTGATACTTATTAACGACCTCCTTCGATTTTTCAACTCTCGCATCAACAACACTTAACATCGGCATCTCTTCATCCCACTTTCCCGTTCCACTCTGAAAGAACCTCCGCCTGGTGGACGAGGACGTACTGCCAGAAGAGGCTCCTTTCAAAT
>JAIUJM010001005.1:0-10924 GCA_026262225.1 Inosperma sp. D86 | reverse complement strand
TCGTCCAAAGCACCAACTCCAGTCGCCGGAGCGCTCCTTTCAAATATCCTTCACATGGTGGAATGTTAGGGTGTAGCACTGCCCAGGCACCAATGATTATCGTTGAAAGGCATCCCCAGACGATATTAAACAAGGTCCTTTTGGGAGGACCTTCCACACAATTCGAGCATGATTCTTCGCGATGGAAAACGTTCTGAGCATTGGTCGCTTGTACGATGAATTGGTAAGTGAGGAGAAGGAACAGTAGGATATAAGCCAGGCGGAACATGTTGGAGTGCGGGAGGAGAGTCTGTTGCCTCACTCTAGCCTCCTTGCATTGTTATTATGTAATGATTCGCTCAATGTGCTCAGGTGGAATGAGCGTTTCCATTCACTGAGTGGATGTTTAGATAAGTAATATATATATTGACATAAGGTTCTACCGCGTGTGGTCCATTCATATTGACATGGTGTACAGTATCGATCACCCTTGTGATAAGCCTGAGAGCCTAATATGGTTGGAACCGCCGCGATTTTGTGAGTTGACTTCAACTCTCGTGAAACTCGATCAGCTTCATGCGTTTGTATTTCTTGTCATCCTGACAAGAATACCATGAGGCCGTATCTCAAGTCTCCTTGGAGAACGAGACAGACCCAGCGGAAAAGTGCCGTGCCATGAAGTTTCCTTGAATATATATACATTTATAGCTGGCCACCAAATCAATCGAAAATATCTGGGCCGAAGCGTTGAAGGAACATATATATATACCGAGAAGATATTTATAAGAAATGGGGATAAAACTGGGACCAATCAACGGCAGTAAATGCACTGGGAGGCAGATGTCGCAAGAGCGCAAGCGCCTGTCCAAGAAGGACAAGCCTCGCACATGCATATGCGACTAACGAGAGTAACGAAACCAATGCACCGAGGTCTTCATGAGCATGAGAGCTAGACCGAACAATTACAAAAAGGGGTTTGACGATGAGGGCGACGATATAATCGAAGGGGAGTGTACCAAATGGAATGACAGTGACACCCAGCGATGCGACACGCCAGAGTTTCTGTTCTGGATAGGTGGGGAAAGGAAGATTCCATCCTGCACAGTGAATGCCGCCGAAGATAGTGCCAAATAGTAATAAAATTGATATGTGGATGTACTTGGAATGCTGGTGGTCTGGAACGTGGAAGGTGGGAACATGGGTGGCATCAGCAGGGAAGGATGTTGATTGCCCCAGTGCGAGATCACCGATAGTGTAAATGAAGGCCATGCTGAGTGCGATGGTCGGGAAGAGGAGGAGTATAAGAATGTTGAAAGGGAGGACAATCAACCAATTTAACAAAATATTTTCTTTGTCCCGACATAGAACAATGTCACGAATCCCAGTTAAACAATCTTCAAACAATTGTGGAATATGGCGAATTAACTTGGATCGCTGAGAATGACCTCGCTGCAAATCAGAGGTTAAAAATAGTTGAAGCATCCAAGAATAGATTACTCACTCCTTCTACGTTTCTCTCTGCATTTGTCAGGTTGCGCTTCATGTACACCCGCACAATAGTCTGCGTACCCAGCGGCTTATCCCACCAGAGTATGAACGTAATTCCATTCAGACTTGCAAGCGCCAATGTTGTGAGTTCCAGCTGCGTCAAGTCCAGCCCTTGCACGCGACGCGCAATACACTGAAAGATAAACCAAGACGACTGGAGTATGAAGATCGCCTTGGAGAGTCCATCGCCCTTTGAGGTACGCATTATCTCAGCTTCTGTTACTTCAATTTCGAATTCAGGGTCCTTGAGGAGAACTCGAAGCATCTCCAATGTCAGAATCGTCACTCTACCCGGGCCCTTCTTAGGTTTGGGTTTGATACCAGAAGGATTCGGTCCCTTTTCCGTGTCCCCCTTGAGTGAAGTGTCCCTAGGTTCGATGGTGAGGACATTTAATTCATCTTTTTTCGTTCCCGTTGGTGTCTCCGACGATGTTGAATTTCTCTCAGGCTCAGTTGGTTCGACAAGATGGATTCCACCCATAATCAGGAGGTGTCCATGCTTCGACGTCCAGGCTAGTGGGCTATTTAACATTTGTCTATATATGACACGGTGTGCTCACCTGGATTCTCAGCATCCGTGATCTCATACAACGAAAACCATCCCTTCAATGTCTTCCAAATGCCGAACCTCTCTGGCTCATAACCTGACGATATTTCACGATCACGTTCCATCATGAAACGAGATAGACAACAAACCTTTTGCTTTATTGTACTCATCTTTGACAGTCATCGCTGCCAAACGTTGATTCAGTGCCCAGCAAGGGAGGATCTCGGGTGCAAGAATTGTCCAAAACATCAACTCCACTCGGCGCAGTGCTCCTTTGAAAGGTCCTTCATGGGGTGGAATATTAGGGTGTATGGCTGCCCATGCACAAATGATCGTCGTTGACAGACATCCCCAGACGATATTGAACAAGGTCCTTTTGGGAGGACCTTCCACACCATTCAAGCATGGTTCTGCTCTAGGGAAAACATTCGTTGAATTCGTCGCTTGTACGGCAAATTGGTACAGGAGCAGCAACAGCAATAGGGCATAAGCAAGGCGGAACATGTTGGTATGCGGAAGGAAGGTGTATTGCCTCAGCCTGTTTGCCCTTTACTTATATTATTCGATTCATTATACTGGCCTAGTCCAGGCTTATTGGCGTGCATGTGGTGCACCCCAAAGGGAATGAACGATCCGATTTTCTCGCCAGCCCGTGCTCAACATTCCTTCATTCGACTTTCGGAGTTCACTGGGACGTGTTTTTAGTACCCTGCCTTCCCTGTGAATTAAGCCAGGGTACGTCGCCTCCAGTCTAATCTCTTTTTGCCTTTCTTAATTGAGCTGTACATCATCACATGGTCTCATGCGGAGTTATTTATACCTGGAAGGGAATGAATGATCCCATTTTCTAGCCACCCTGTGCTCAACACGTTCTTTTATGTTGGTCTTAATGTTCTAGACGCGTTTTGAGTGCCCTTCTTCCCCATCAAGTTGAGCGATTGTCTGAAATACGACCTGTAGCCATCGGTATCAACATGGTTTGCGGGATCGGATTTCCTCTTGGACCGAAGATTCCTTCCCTTTTATGGCTTAGGACAGTGACAGACTTCACACTACTCGCTCACAGGCGGAATGTCAGGGTGTATGATTGTCCAAGCAGATCCCATCCAATCGTTGATTTTGAATGGCCGTTTAGAACAACCACCCAAGCTTTATGAAGGAAAAATATCGGTCGCTGCCAGTGTGCGATGAATTGGAACATTGAGAGGGGCGATAGGACGTGGTCGAGGAGGAATGCATTTGGTATGGGTGAGAGTGTTTCGTCTGCTTCTTTGGTTTCGGAAACTTGTAAGGTGTACTTTCAAATTCGCCAGCATCACGTTGTAGACATGTGGCGAACTACGATTCCATACTATGAATCATTTAACTAACTTAAGATACATAATTGCAATTTCTGAGAACATCTAATTCGAAATGGATCACTTAGAGAAAAGGTATGGCAGAATTTATGGTGTTATATTGAAAAGTGGACAAACAAGTGAAATGCCAAGTTCTTGGAATTCTCGGAGCAGCGATAAACATAAGTAAGCAGTGCCGAATCTAGCACAATTTGGTAGGATGAGAGAATGTCGTCTGTTCTTCTCGCTCAGCGCAACACGTTCAACATTCAACTTCGTGAGCATTTGCCATGTTGTAGTCACTTAGTACGTATTCGATATGGATCACTCGACCTAGAGATCTGTAAAGTATAGGAACGTATAATAAGCGTGAACAGGACACAGAAAGCAAGATGGCAAGTCCGTGCGTCGGGGAAGATAAATGCACTTTGGAGGTAGGTGCCGTAAACGTGAGAAGAGACTGTCCAAGGAGTAAAAGCCTGTCAGATACATATGAGAGGACGCAATGCGGTTGATCGTTTCAGTAGATTCAAGATAGAAATCAATCGAAGAGTAATAAAAGGACTTGTCCTGGAAAAAAAACTTGGTAAATCAAGAGGAATTCGTAACGTGTGCAAGTGTCCACCTTCGAATCAACAGACGGAGAACGACGAAAAAAGAAAACCAACTTACCGATTCCAACTTTTGGCAGGTTCAAGTGCAGCCAGCTGAAGCATCGATGCAGCTTTGGCAATTGAAAAATACTAACGGAAGAAGGCGATTAATAAATCAATCGATAATATCAATTCCTTCAAACCGATGATTCCTTGACCTTGTTTGCCTGCCAAATCACCGTCGAATCAATGAAAATTAGTCGGAGCACATCGAGAAAGCAGGGCTATGTTGGCACTTCATTATTAGCATCTTCGAACGATTTGCTGGTCGAGTTTCGACACTAGCTGCTCCTAACATTGTCGGAAGGGGTTGAAAACGAGGAATGATAAGAATTGAAGCTTGAAGGCAGACTCAGCAAAAAAAATATAGGCGTATGCAACTTACAGCTTCCACAATGTTTTCATCAAGTCTGACCGCAGAGTCCATCAAAATTGTGTGGTCCTTTACAAAAGTGTTCAGAGCCGTCGCCGCTTCACATTCTATAACGAAGTTTTGTAGAAGATGGGGGAGAATTACTGACCTTAAAAATAGATAGATCTTGCACGAGGTCATTTTCTTCAATTGACCTTGCATTAGGATAAAGAAGTGCCAAGGCAGGATTGAGGCAGGTAGAGTGATATTACACGCCACTGAGGGCAAGCATGGAAATATACATGCACATGCCAGGTGTTCAGGGACTCTACTGGCAGAAAATTTGAAAGAGGAGTGTAAATTGTCGGCCCTACATCGTTAGCGGACCGGGATTCCGAGTTCAACCAACAATGGGAAAGGCTTAACTCGCTTACCATTGACGATAGTCGCGTCAACTTGTATTTTCAGCCCGAGGTTCCTAAGAAGACATGGCATGTATTCACAATGACCGCCTATTGCGTCGTCCAAAAATATTCATAAGTTCAGTCAAACTTGCATAACCTATTCTTTCCACTCGACCTTCTGAACTTTGTATTATAGCGATTGGTACCACGTCTGGTTCATGTTTTGCAGACCCTAACTCCACTGACATCACCTGCCCAAATGACCATCGAAAACAGGTCTCGAAGATAAACTGCAAGTGGTATATATTCTCGGCGCAATGATCCCTTTCGAATCCACTTTGCACCTCTATTAGCAAATTCTTCATGGTTGGTTGGAAAGGACGAGTAAGTTGCATACCGATTCTTGTCGTGATGACCATTGTAACTTTGAGTTGTAGTTCTGGTTTGGATTTGCTGGCTAGTATTGCCGCGAGCTGAGTTTGAGCTATGTCGAGCTCTGACATTTTTTTATCTTGAACGACCTTTGGCCAGCAGTCACAACGACTGTATATTCAGTCTAAGGTTCCTAAGAAGACATGGAACGGATTCACCGTGACCGTCTGTTCGTGTCGATTGAAAAAAGACTCGCAAGTTCGTTCCAACTTGCATAATTGACCCACCTTTTGAACTTCTAGCACTTTTTACAAAGCCTACCTCCATCGACACCATTTGCAACCGAAGAAAGGACTCGAAGACAAACTACAAGTGCCATATATTTCTTGGCGTAATAGTCGCTTTCGAATCCAAGTTTTACCTCAATGAGTGAGTGTCCGTCCTTATTTAGTATTTATTGACGATTCTCCCATCAACCTTTGGTTTCGCCTTTCATGGTCGGTTGGAAAGGAATCCAGGATAAGTAAGTTGCATACCGATTCTTATCATGATGGCCATCGTAACTCTAAAATATAGGTTGTTATCATTTTTGATTCTGTGTTTGCTGGCCTTGTTGTTGACCACGATCTCGGACGCTCGAGTACAACCAATCTGGCAGAGTGGTTTACGAAGGTGCGTTCCCTCAACGGATCCCTCCTTTCATTTCCTGACGATTACTGTAGGCATGGTTCAGTTCTACATACGGAAAAGGAAATATAATTTCGTCGAGCACCGTTCGATGGTGAAAGTCTATTTATCACTTTTCCGACACCACATCATGTTCCGCTTGCTGCGCACCTGTTTCTTATACATAAGCTTTTTTTGAAAATCCTGGTATCTTCTCAAACAAATGGGTGCATTTCAGGCCCTAGACGCATACTTGTGACTGACATGCCAGCTTTACAGAGCACCAGGACACATCAGCCAATGCTTGCAGTCGCGCGAATACCATTCCCGTCCTCCACGTTCTACTGGATCCATCACTGGTGTTGATTTATGGTTGATAGAAAGTGGGCCTGTATCGTTTGTCCCCAGGAAAGTATTGCTAGTTCGGTATGATAGCACACTTGCAAGTTGGACTCGATTTACATATTTTTGTACGATCCTGTACCGATTTTCACAATGCATGTGAACACAAGCAACAAGTCCATGCAATAACAATACAGAAGGGTAGTAGCAAGGTGTGAGGGGTATTCATAAGAGATGGGGATAAAACTGGGACCAATCGACGGCGATGAATGCATTCGGAGCAGATGTCGCAAGAGTGCAAGGGCTTGGCCAAGAAGAATAAGCCTTGCACATGCATATGCGACTACCGAGAGCGCTGGAAGGAATATCGCCACGAAAGCGAATGATTCCTGGAAACAGCAGCACAGGATTCCGGCGATGACACCGACGATTAAACCGACGGGAAATGCGCCAAATGGGATGACAGTGACACCCAGAGATGCAACACGCCAGAGTTTCTGTTCTTGGTGAGTGGGGAAAGGGAGATTCCAGCCGGCACAGTGAATGGCCCCGAAGATAGTGCCAAAGAGTACCAAAACGGACAGGTGGATGTACTCGGAATGCTGGTGCTTCGGAACGTAGAAGGTAGGAACGTGAGTGGCACCGACAAGGAAGGAATTTGATCCTCCAATCAAATCCACGATAGTGTAAACGAAGGCCATGCCGAGTGGGATAATCGGAAGGAGGAGAAATAGAGGGATTCCAATCCAACAGTCTCCAAAAAAAGTTTGAATATCGTCAATTAACTGCGACCGCATGGAATTCCCTCGCTGCAATTACTAGTTACAAAATAGAAGCAGTCAAGGGACTCGAGAAATCACTCACTCCTCTTGCGTTTCTCTCTTCATCCGTCAGCTTGCGCTTCATGCATATTCGTACAATAGTCTGTGCACCGAGCGGCTTATCCCACCAGAGTATGAATGTGATCCCATTCAGACTGGCAAGCGCCAGCGTCGTCAGTTCCAGCTGCGTCAAGTCCAGCCTTTGGACGTGACGTGCAATACATTGAAAGATAAACCACGACGACTGGAGTATGAAGATCGCCTTGGAGAGCCCATCGCCCTTCGATCTGTGCGTTATCTCGGCTTCCGTCAGTCGAATCTTGAATTCTTTATCCTTGACCAGCTCTCGAAGCATCTCCAACGTCAGAATCGTCGTTCTACCTTCCTCAGGCTCAGGCGGATTTTCAGCCGATGCACGTCCTTTTTCGGTGTCTGTCTCGACTGAAGAGGTGTTGTTTGGTTCATCTCTCGCAGCGAGTTCCGCCCCAGGACCTGCTCCTGATGATGCCGAATTTATATCTCTGTCTACGGGCTCGACAAGGTGAATGCCTCCCATAATCAAAAAGTGTCCATGCTTCAATGTCCAGGCTGTTGGGCCACTTGATATCTATCCATATATGCCACGCTTATGCTCACCTGGATTCACAGCACCCGTGATCTCATGCAAAGAAAACCATCCCCTCAACGCCTTCCAGATCCCATCCTCCTTGTAACCTAGGCCGACTGGAGTCACAAAATATGTTTTAGCGGAGAGGACCCTCAACACACCTTTTGCCTCATTGTATGCATCTCTGACAGTCGCCGCTGCCAACCTTTGATTCAGTGCCCAGCAAGGCAGGATCTCCGGAGCAATAATCGTCCAAAACATCAGCTCCAGTCGCCGGAGCCCTCCTTTCAAAGATCCTTCACACGGTGGAATGTTAGGGTGTAGCGCTGCCCAGGCACAAATGATCGTCGTTGAAAGACATCCCCAGACGATATTAAACAAGGTCCTTTTGGGACGATCATCCAAGGCTACTTCTTCCCGAGAGTGAACAGTGTCCAGAGTATTCGTTGCTTGTACGATGAACTGGTATGTGAGGAGGATGAACAATAGGACATAAGCAAGGCGGGACATGTTGCTATGGGGGATGAGGGCATCATGTCGCCTCACTCTGGTCTCTCTTTTTATGAAATCGAGCTGTTCAACACGCTCAGCTGATCTCGCTTGCAGGATCGCCGAGTTCCTTAAATGGAATGAGCGTTCCAATTATTTAGCCCCCTCAGGCTTGCTGAGTTGATGTTTAGATAAAGTAATATATATATTGACAGATAGTTCTACGGCATGTGATTGACATAGTTTGCGGTATTGAGCAGCCGAGAGCTTGTTGTTGGAACCACTTCAGCTCTCGAGTAAACAGCCTGAAACGCAATAGACAGCTTCATGCGTTTGTATTTCATATGTAAATCCCCTGAGACAACAATGGCTACTTAGAGAACGAGATGTGGACTGAGCAGAAAGGTGCCGTGCCATATTCGTATTTCCGCTTGAAAATATCGAAGCCAAAACGCTCGGTTACCAAAGGTCACTGGTTTGTAACTTTCCGTTTTTTCACCGCATACTAGACACTTGTGCGGTACAAACTGAACACCGATAACTTGAAATGAGAGCTACGTGTCCAAAGAGTATAGTGGAAGCGGGCTAGGAAGCGATGAGTGAGGTAAAATTTGCCAACTGCAACTCTTACGATTATAATCTCTAAAATTTGGTTTCGTTGAGTCTGGATCCAGTTGTCAGCGGGGATACAGTTGGGAACGTCGGCACCTGGGTTCGAAGGGATGTGCTTGTGACACAGTCACCAAAAGTTAAATATGATTGTATGATATTCACCGATAAAGATTTTGGGACCAAGGAGACACCACGCCGAGTGTGCTGTTGAGAATGAAGACTGGCTACTAGAAACGACATCATCTCGGTCCTGCATATCTTTGTTTATCGTTAAACCGGACAATAAAAATTTTCAGGGCAACTCACAGGGTTAATTTTCATAATGAGAAGCTGTTCCCGAGATAGGCAAAGGCGCGATGAATGTGTCCTCACGGCGTAATTATTGACGCTTTGAATTGCACGAGATGAGATGGTTAGGAGACAAGGAGGAATAACCGACCTTCAGAAAAGAAACCCGACCGAAGTCTTGGACTCTCCAGGTTTTGGAGACAATTCTCTTGAGCTTGTCATCTTCGCCATTTATGTAACAGCGACTTCAACTTCAGGAGCTAGAATTACACGTCGCCAGAATACATGGCTTCCTAGATTTTCAAATATCTTTTGTGCGAGCAAATTTCAATCCAGGACGAATGTGGTGTGTCTAGAAGCGAATATTAGAAGTTGTCAACGGATGTGGCACAATCAGATACTTGTTAACAGAGTCATAGACGATGCTTCAATAATGGTAGCCGAAAATGTGCGGAACGCAAAGTTGCAAACGAGAACGTCGCGTACAAGTCGTGAATCGGCCCGATGGTTGAACAGGCTGTTGGCCGCGGACCGAGATTCCCGTTCGTTCCATGCATCTGGTATTGCTGACTTTGGCCATGGCAGCAGACTGCAGTCGCATCCAGTGTAGATTTAGATCAAGGTTCCTAGGAAGACATGGAACAGATCCACCGTGATCGCCTGTTCGTGTCGACCGGCAAAAGGTAAGTTCATTCATGGCCGTGACTGATCAACCTTCCGAACGTCTAGTTCGTGTTTGCAAACCCTAACTCCATCGACACCATTTGCAACTGAAAACAGGTCTCAAGCACAAACTGCGAGTGCTATATATTCTCGGCACATTCGGATCCCAACTTTGACCTTTATCGGCTATATTTATTGATTGACGTCAGTTGACGTCCTATCGACCCTTTCGTGGAAACGACTAGTAAGTTGTATACCGATTCTTGTCATGATGGCCATCGTAACTTTGAAACATTTTATCATTTCTGCTTCTGCATTTGCTGGCCTTGTCGTTGACCACAACCGCGGCCGCTCGAGTACTTACAACCAAGATTTGCCGGAGTAGTTTATGAAGGTGCGTTCCTCCAACGGTTTAATTTCTCCCTTCCGTTTTCTGACGAATCTCAATAGATTCTGCCACCAAATGGTGGCTTCTAAAAGTTCATTTCATTTTCCATATACAGAATTCGCGATCTATTGTGCCCTTTGACCCACTTTTCCAATTCCAAACGGAACCATGCATTTTCCATGCATCAACCCCTGACTGGCCGTGAACCAAAACTCGAAACTGACCATCTTTCAGTAGGTATTACCGTACTGCACGAAGAGGCTCCATCAATCCAGAGTTTACGATTTACTTACGTTGGGATGCTGCTCGGCGCAACACCGATTTCCTCAAGCGTCAACCACAGGATCTCGCTTGGGCCTTCTCAATCATGTAGGCGCATTTTCGAGCCTTAGACGCTTTTGTATTCGTGGCTGACATGCCAGCTTTGTAGAGTGTCAGGACATATCATCTCATCTTGCAGTACCCGCGCGGTCATCATTCCTTTGCCCTTTACTTCTTATGGGACACTATCATCCTCTACTAAAGATTCGACGTGTACAACGCATCATTAGTATTGCAACACTAGGGTCTCCAAGCTGACGGCTTTGTGGATGGCAGGCTTGTATTGTTCGTCGTCAGAAAATATAGTACATGTAACTGATTTGTAACGAGTCCATGCAGTATTGGTAAGAATACGGAAGTATCTAATTTGGCATGGATGTCATTTGAATTGCATAGCATAAGGGAACAGAAAGCAGACTTTATGAGGTCATATATAACAAGGTGTACCAGAAATGGCGAGGAATATTTAAAAGAAATGGGAATAAAACTTGGACCAATCGACGGCGATGAATGCACTCGGAGGCAGATCTCGCAA
>JAIUJM010001004.1:0-10931 GCA_026262225.1 Inosperma sp. D86 | reverse complement strand
TGGAAAGCGGATGGAAGCGGCAGTTCTAAACTATGCAATGCCTCAAAGATGTTTGTGGTGTGATAAGGCGAAAGGGAATGTTTGGCACATCCAAATCGATAGACATAAATGGGAGGTATCTTTAATTAACAGAGGTCATGTAATAGTTGGTGTCCGGTCTATGTATGTGTGCGTACTTGGAACCTGTCAGGACGTACTATGATTCATGATATTAATCCCAAGGCCTGGGCAAACCACGATCATTCATTATACTGCGTAATATGATAAAAATACATGATGAGGAGTCTCAGTCTGAAATGTAGCGAATAAAAGTGCTTCATCAGGCGCCCATGATCGAACAACGGGGATCCTTGTCCCAATAGATTGAACTGCCAAATTCACAGACATTTCCGAACCTAACATTGGGATGTATTTACCAGTAACATGCTTTTGTAGGCAACTATGCACCGGGTAAGGAAGAACTTGCTACTGCAAGTGGTACGCTATACGTTTGAAAATTCTTGGGATGGCGTAAATATTATTTTGTAAAAAAAAATAGAAATAGTTTCATTCATAAGACAACCAAGGCCCTGAATGTAGGTTTGACCAGTCTACTGCGAGAAGGTCGTCGAGGGACAACGATTCTGAGAGGAAATGAGAATATGAAGGCGTTTCCTGGTTAGATGAGGTGAAAGTCGTCGCAGACAAGGTGCCGGTGGTGGCAAAGGGAGCAAGGTAGTTTAGGTGGGTTGCAAGGTATGACGTGTCGAGGACGTGAAAGTTCGGGGGATCTCCGGTGCTAAACCATTCCTGTGGAAATGGCGTAGAACGATGCTAAGGAGTTCGGGTCAGTAAGTAATCAAGAAATCAGCGGATAGTCAGACCTCTGAAATAGTATTCGCCAACCCATTAGGAAGGGCCATTGCATCGGGTAATAGGGTCGATGCTAAGGGGAGGCCGTCCAGGAGCGAGGACATTGATATTCCCTGCTTTACCTTACGCGTCTTTCGAGGGCAATAAACATAGTTGGGGTAGGCCAGCTGGTGCAGGCGCTTTGCATCCATTGCCCTCTGCCTGTAGGGACTCTTCTCTGCCTCCGACATTCTTCTCCAAATGTCTGCAACATGCTTACTCAACCCAATCTGTATTCTTTGAGCCAAACCGCGCCCACGATTTTGAGTTTCGATCAGGTGTAATTTCTCAAAGTAGTCCCCAGAAGACTTCCAGTTTCTAACATAGGATGAGCGAAATATAATGAAGGCGTTGGGAGGACGCGGAATGTGACCCAATTTCTGTCAACGGTTAGGTTGCTTTGAAATGCCTGGTTTGGGTCCTTTTTGGGAAAGGGGATGGTGCGGGACGCCAGGGTAGCCTAGAAGGGTTTCCATGTGGTGTAGAGTTTGGGCACTCCCAATATCGTGGTTCACAAAAGGATGGACCTGCGAAGCACTACAGGCCAGGTCTGCAACTTAGATTATAAGGCTGTACAACTATGCAAACAAAGGACGAAAATACCATGGCATGTCCCGGTAAAACCTTCGGGAAAAAAATGGTGGCAAGCGGTGGGCATCTTGCAATTGTCGAGTCAAAATTCGTGTTAAATCCCACAACGACTTGGACACCTTTTATGATCGGAATCCACAAGTACATCTACCGTCCATATGTGGAAGGGCTAGAGCCAGCATTTCACATTATCACATTGAGGCTCGGTGGTATTTCTCTTGTCACCGTGACATATATTATCTCCAGCATCAGGTCCCAGAACAAAGCGCTGTTGTAGTGTTACAGTGCACAGCCAATCAAGTGCAAGAGTCGTTGCAAGTTTTTTTTTTCGATACTCTTTTCGTACCACCGCGCCATAATGATTTGAATTTTGCTTCGGTGGCCTTATACTTGACATTTTAGAAGAGCATTTCGTTCGAAATACAGTTCCAGGTGCCTTCTTGAAGAAACATTATATATCCGATCACAATTACATAGTACATCAGAGAAGTCTGTCAAAGGCAGTTCCTGGAAATTGTCGGGCCACAGACCTGTAAATTTTTTGCAATTGGGCACATCTATTCCGAAGAGTCACCCTGCCTTTGTTCACAAGATGGCACCATGAACGTTTTTTTTTGATGTCCCTGAGAGAGTGTCCATAAGTTTGGGTAAGTATATAGTACTAACTACATTAGGGTAATACTATAGTCCTTGTGACATATTCATCTATCCCGTTGGTTCGGATCCGGAGAAACAGCCGATGCAGAATGGATCTAGATCCGGGCTCTTCACGCCCAAATACAACGGCAAGGGAAATGATCCATCATTGCATTCTTTTATTCTATATCTTTCCTTATCCACTGAATATATTTTAGGAGAGAATGTGAAACGTGAGCCGAGTTAGCATCGAGAGTGATAGGGAATTCCAAGGTAATTTCCTCGTTATTGCTCATGATTGAGAGCGACTTCAAGAGTGGCAATGATACCAAATCGCGGAGGCCCTTGATGGTCGGCTGTCTATGTGAGTCTTGGGCAGTTGCCGACAAAGGAGATGTAAGTAGTTGAAACTGAGTTAGGTGAGGCCAGGATGCAGCCATCCTTGCAAGACAGACATCGTCAACGACAATATTCAAATTTTGGTGCTTTTGGATGACGCGAAGAATTCGAAGGCCACGGGCAGTTAATAATGGTTCCAAACATAGGAAGGCAGGGAAATCATGCCGTTCGTATGAGTCGGAGATTATGATCACGGATTCTAAGCTGGAAGAAGAACGAGCGACTGCTTCAAAGCAGTTATAATAGGACTTGACGGTTTCCTTGTTGTCGAAACAAAGAACGACATGGGTAAATGACCCGGCCACCACGATATGCATGAGAGATGATGCTCGACCCGTAAGTTCGATATGCTTGAGGTTACAGTGCCATTTTTTCGTCAAAGCGAACGAAACACTGGCGCTGCAAATAAAACTCCGCAAATCGGCAAATCGACGAAGGTCATTGAGGAAGTCGTACAGAGGAATGGAATGTCGCGATGGGAACACCTGAATCTCGAGTTGTAAAAGGCTACGAAATTGTGAAAGGTCTTGGAGTACGTGGCCAGGAAAAAAGCCGTGCAGAGCAAGACTCTTAATAGTGCCGCTAAGTGGGAGTAGATCTGTGATATAATCATCAAGAAACGCATGTGAATCGAGTCGAACATCGGTCAGGGATGAGGTGGCAAAGAATTTCATCATGGATGGTCCGCCTGGCAATTCTAGAGCCCGCAGACGAGGAAAGATCGCAACTTCTGTGTGTCTAGCTCGGTAAATCATCCGAAATATTTCAGGATCGATATCCCTTTTGCCCATAATAGTCGAGGACAGGAGGTTGATGAATTCGCAGATGTTAGGGGCGTAGACATCGAAACGGGTTAACTCCCAAGCGGGCAGCTCCATATTGGCCAAGTGCTGAAGAAGTGTTGGTCAGTGGAATGTTGGGTAGAAGATAATAGAGCAACTGACCCACAAATTATTTTTAAAAGTCAGAGATGGTAGCAGGTGAAGGACAAAAATTGCAGAGGGAAGAACGGCCCACAGGTACCTGATAGCCGAGTAGAATGTTGAGGAAGATACCGTCGTCAATGAAATGAGGGACGCTGTTGTTGCATAGCTGGCAATAGTGTCCATTATAACAATATTCCCAAAAATCTGTGATGTATGAATAGAATGTTTCCAAGGCCACATACCTTATGAGGTTGTACAAGGATGGCACATGCAGCTTCCGTACGCGCGAATGCGGAAAATTCAGTATTGCAACGTGTTATACGCATCCTGGAAGCTGAGGGATTAAATCTGGCAGGTTCTGAAGAGCCGATCCTTATATCGAAGACTTACAGAGGGCTGATCAGTAGGACAATGAAAGTGATTGCTGAAAGGACGCACTTGATTCGTGAATACATTTCAGATTTCAAAAAGTCCTTTCAGCTGGCGTTTATGTTGCTGCCCCACACCTTTGTTCAAGTGTGATGCAATGATGGTACCTCATTCAAGAATAATTTTCTTGTGGTCGTTTCGCACACGTGGTATTAATAGACTACTTGCACTGAGTGATGAATCGATGATGAGCAGGGCGGTGTAGCGTGCACTCGGACCAGACAAAAAGACGTAGTAACTTTGTAAGCCCTTCAACCTTAATGCATCGAATGTCATGACACAATGGGTTCGTATGTATAGGCCACGCAAGTACAAGTAACAGGAAGTTTTCAGGCCATAACATGATTTTGACTGGTCAGGTAATTATAACTGAAATCGGCAGCACCTTCCACCAGAACCCAAACAAATACAAGTAAAATAAATAACGCCGAGCACTTCCATGACCAAGTGATAAACGCCAGGGCGAAACCACGCCTGGTGTACTGTTTAATGGGGTGCAGTTCTATGAAACAGGAGTATGCACATGCCTTGCTGGGGGATTTGATTCCCCTGGTTTATCATGAGATGCCTCCCAGACCTCAACAAAGTCACCATCGACACGGCCAGCTGTCCCACAAGCAACAAGAGAAACAGAAGAGAGAAAGTTATTGTATTCCTGAATCAAATGGTGAACCAAACAGCGACAATCGATCCAATGTCATGACTCACAGCAAGGGATATGATGATTCCTTCCTCTGCAATGAAACCTCAGAAAAACTGAGTTGTGTCGAGGAAGGGGAAATATACCTTGGTGGTCAAGATAATATACAGCGGAGGGCAGGATTGAGCGAAGGTGAAAGACAGGAGGCTCGCCAAAGGAACTCCCACCCAAGATGAACTCGCCTCCCTGAATGAAAATTATGGGCAAACAAGTCTGCTTTGATTTGACCCTAATTTCGCAATGAAGCTCCTTCCTTAGGCTGCCCGACTCAACATCATATACGTCAAACCCGGTCGACAGGTTTGACACGACCAGGAAGCGTTGATTCACTGAAAGCGACGCGCTGCCACTGACGCCAAGTCAAACCACGTTCCAAGATAAAAGCAAGTCTTACACTAATGTTTCGAGGGTAATTGTCTTTAAAATACTTGACGCTTCCGTATCCCATATCCTGAGTGAAATATGTTTTTGAACTTGAAGTAAGCATTAAGATGAGCACTTACAATACGCCGTGATGTAAATAGCATACGAGAAGGCCATTCGGAGAAATTGAGTTAGCCCAATGAACTGCCGTGACTACCACGGGCTTTGAGGTCTGATTGGGAGTATAACTCAGGTAGCTTTCAGTTTGGATTGTGACTTTATTATGTCAGGTTTATGGCGGCGGTGGAGTTCAGTTTGACACACCGCTTTTCTCTACGGGAATGGAGAAAATCAACACGTTTGAACCCGCACCAGACGCAATAGGTCCCCCGCGGTGAGATGCCAAACATTCAATGGCGGTATCATCGTGAAGAGGAAATTTATACGCAGTATAAGGGTTCTAGAATTTGTTGGTGAAGAGTTGACAAGGGAATGAGAACCACAAACCTGGGCCTGCCTCGTTAGCAGAACAAGTACACCGTCTTCCATCCCAGCAATAACCCTCGTATCATCAAGCCACACAGCAGAGGAAAATCCCCGACTGAAACGCGCGTCGAATCGGAAGAGCTCTTGCCCAGAAGACATTGACCATACAAATAATTGTCCATCGATTCCCACGCTCACGAGCTTTGAGCCATCAGGACTAAAATCCAAAGCCATGATAGAATCTTTATGTCCGTTGAGTCGAAATTTGGGTTTGTAAGATGGATGCATGAATATGGGATACAACATGGAGAGGAGTACTCGACATCAATAGAACAAAACTATGCGATTTCGGAGATAAACTAACACCATATGTTATAATGACCCTCAGTAAATGATGGTATCATTCCAAATTTGTTCCATGTTGCAAACGCATTGTTTCAATTATTTGTCCATCCCGTTTATGCTCACGTCTGTCCTTTGTGTCGCCATTTTAACATGCTTCTGCAATGCCACACGTTAAAAGGGGTACGTTATTCCGGATAGACGATTAGGAATTTGCCCCATGTCTCTCAGGGTCTGCCAGTTCATCTTGCCCAACAAAATTTGTCATGTATGTTCCGCTAGACCGCAGGACGGCCTTCGTCTTAAGGCTTGCGGCGGGTGTCTTTCAGTCTATTATTGTGTAAGCAGGCTACATGTCTCCTCATTTTCCATTAGTTCTGACTGGGCGTTAGGGTTCTGATTGCCAAACGCAAAATTGGACGAACCACAAACCGATATGCAAGTTCAATCGCAGAGTCCGAGTGAATGTAGTTAGTATCCAGGAGGGGTTTTCCCAAGTGAACTCCAATGTACAGAATTGGTGTCAGGTAGGAAGAACATTCAATCCAACATAAAATGTATTGACAATTGACTAGGTCCACATAAGTCTCCTAGAACGTGTTTGCCGAGAAGTCCCAGTAGGACCATCTGAGATGATCTGGGTGTCCCTCAGGGCGCTGGATGGTGTCCCTCCTCTTTTTGAGATTTCATCTGTGAGACAGCTGCCAATCGCCGAATTGCATGGAATCACGGAGATTCTCATTGATGGCGAAAGTCTCTTCAGGGATTACATTTCTCAATCCATGGCACTGAGGAACCAGCATCAAGTCAATGGCGAACCGGTAGTTCTATTGGCCATCAATTCCCCAGAACTCAGTGTGTTGACGGTTGTTCTGCTTGCAATACGAGACATCTTGTAGATGTATAGCTATTCTTTCATGAATCGCATAGATATGAAGTCTTTCTCTTATGTACCACAAACCAAGCCTGTTTACACATATAAGATAACATTTCTGCGAAGTGAATTTTATCCTTTGTGATTGAAAGAGACAACACCGACTAGATGGAAAGGGGTTTGGAAGAAAAAAACAGGGACAGAGGAGCATTATAGGATCTTTTGTAGTTTGCAGTCTGAGTATGTGTTTAAAGTAAGCCCAGAACCAATTCATTTCTAAAGTAATCTGAAAGCGTACCAAGCACGACTTCACAGACAGGTGGCGCCACTCCTTCTAACGTCGATGTAACAGATGTCTCAAGTCGAAAGCGACGTTCTCCATTTTCACGCATTCCGATAACGCCATAGGTAAGGCCTGAGGTAAGGCTGCTCTTCAGCAAGGACAGGAAGTGAAGTGGATATGATATTAACTAGCCTTCGGGGACAACCGAGCTGCCAACTGCAAATGTGACCTGAGACGGCATGAGATATCTCAACAATGAGTGAAAAAGAAATCGAATTTATGCTGCCTGTTCTAGTATATGCTGTCGACGTCCTACCAGGATAGGTACCATATTCCGTGAAACGAATTAGAACTTTGTGATTGAAACGGACAACATCGCCCAGACCGACAAATGTTTCCTGATAGGTTCCACAACATTCTTGATTCATGTTGAAGATGCGCACAATAGGTGAAAGAGCAAGGTTATCTTTGTGCATGTGGTCGGTACCGACGGGGCTCAATGACAATTCCGTTGTGAGTAGTGGTTGGGTGCTATAGCCTTCGTTTCCGAAATCGATCTGATTCGTTTCCTCATGCCTACCTTCGAAGGAACCTGTTAGGTAGATGTCACTAGTGCAAAGAAATCAGTCTTGTAATCTATCCTATGGGTTGTTTGGCATGTACTTATCTCCGACCACGGTAGAATGCGCTTCAATTTCCCCTTGAAGTTTGATATCCAGACGATCCTGCTCAATCTTGGGACGAATGTATCATTGCCAAAGGAAGCCAGAAGAGGTGAACTTACTATGCCCTGTCTCAGCGTGCAAAGTACTGTCGATGATTGGCCACCCTTCTGTGAGACTTCCAACTTCAGAAATGTTACACCAAATCTGCTTGTTGTCTTCAGTCCCAAAGCAACGTTTTTAATTGTAATCGAACTTCTGGAATCAACAAGCAAGGCTTTCCTCTCGTGCGGATTCAGATACATGCTCCTGCCTTACATTAACTTCAATACAGGAAGAAACAATGTGCATACCATAATTCAGTTCGATCCAAAACACCCATAACCGAGCTCGAACGATGTCGCGAAATTCCGAGCTAAAATAGGTATGATGATAAATATGTCCGAACTTGGTCGGAGCTAAAATAGGTCAGATAAATCATGTGGCAGAACAAAGCGCAGGTTGTCTTATCCCTTTCGTACTTACCGCCTGATGACCGTAACTGGCATGTGATTGTGTACGTGTCTTGAATGCTCGGCTGAGCGCTGTTTCGATCCTGTGACTGGCAGCGTATTGGTTGGGCAATATATCGGGGATGCACAGTATAAAGAACATCGCAGACGAAAAAATGCGGCTCGAATTGGGTCCGCTCACTTGGGGCTGCTTCCTAACTATCCCAACCCCCAAAATCCAGATATTAGCCACCAGACTCGCCTCATGCACTTTCCTCCAGCCCCGAGCCACGTTGTTCAATCTGCTTCAGGGCCAGAAGAGCAAAGTGACGTGGTATCTGAATCAGACAATGTATTTATTGCCCGACTACGCGAAATTCTGACGAAGTTGGACTTTCCAGACCAGCTAGAGAATAAACAAGTCATATTCCGAAACCCACCATCCCGAATGTCCCCTCCTATGGCTGAACCTCAAGCAGCCCAACTTGAGCTAGAACCAACCACCTCTGCCAATTCTGAAACCCTTCACCACGAGAAACTCCTGCAATCTGCTGTCGATGTCATAGACATTATACAATCCTCTTCCATTTCGCAGGAAGTGCGCAGTCTCGTTGACGCGTCCCGGAAAAAAATCCGAGATAGAGAGGATGTCATTCAGCGGTTCAAGATGAGTCAATGGGAACGCTTAAGAATTACAGCTGTGAGTATGTCTCCCAAAGTCAGAAAGATCGATACCAGTGAGTGTACTCCTTTGCTTCAAGTGTTGCCTGAGGATCTCACTTCCATGCTAGCTAAGTATCTGTCGCGGCCTCTTGCTCACTTCTCACCCATCACACTCGTATGTCACCTTGTTGTTGCATTTATGCACCTCATCTGTGCCGTATCTCTTCATAATTGTCGATTTCTGCTTATTGCACTTGGACAATTGAGCTCCTTGTCGAATCCAGTAGACCAAGATCTCACCTACACCAGATTTCGGAATGATTTGCCACGTAACGCCGAAACTGTATTATCGTCTTTGGACCTTGATCCAATAACCAAAGCTTTTGTTTGCTGTCCGAAGTGTTTTTCTCTTTATCCCTATGACCCCGATGACGACATTCACCCACCTAATCGCTGCACATACAAGGCAACTCCCGCTAGTGCTTCCTGCGACGCTCCATTGATGATAACCAAGTCACAATCGAAAACCAAGAAACCTGCTGGGAAACCCAACGAAAAACCTGTTCGACTATATTTATATCACGAACTTCAAGACTGGATTGCACATTTGTACTCCCGGCCCGATATCGAGGAATTGCTTGACCGCGATTTCAATAGTACAAGAGACAATGACACTGCTCTTCGGGATATATGGGAGTCTCCCGTGCTCAGATCATTTCTTGGTCCCGAAAATGATCCCGAACGCCCATTTCTTGAAAGAGTTGGCAACGAAGGCAGAATTGCGTTTGGGCTGAATGTGGACGGATTCAACCCCTTCACTAACAAAGAAAGTGGGAAGAAAGCGACTGTAGGCACAATCTACCTTGTCTGCTTAAACCTTCCCCTTTCCATCCGGTACAAAGTTGAAAATATGTTCCTCGTTGGCGTCATTCCTGGCCCATCTGGGCCATCGAAAGAGCAGATAAACCATATTATAAAGCCCCTCGTCGACGACCTCCTTCCGTTATGGCATCACGGATACTTTCTTACATCGACATCCAAACACCCTCATGGCCGTCTCGTCCGTGGCGCGGTTATATCCCTTATATGCGACCTCCCAGCTGCACGCCAGATGAGTGGCTTTGCTGGCCATTCTTCAAATAACTTCTGTTCTTTCTGCACCTTGAAAGCAACGGAGATTAATAATTTGGATTACGCGACATGGCCTACTCGTACAGAGGCTGAACATCGAGAGTTGGCCCAACAATGGAAGGATGCGACATCAGAAGGGACAAGGGACAACTTGTATCAAGAGTCAGGTGTCCGCTGGTCTGAACTCTTACGGCTACCCTACTGGGATCCCACCAGATTCCTGTTGATTGATTCTATGCATTGCTTTTTCCTCGGCATGTTCCAACGCCACTGTCGGCAAGTGTGGGGAATGAGTGTTGACATTGCTGACACGGACTATCCATCATTTGCACAAGATAAAGACAAGCCATCAGACGAGGACATGGAGAATGCATTCCACACATTTCAACATGGAACAGAGCAGGACATCAGGAAGTTGAAAGTCCCGGCCCTGCGTGAACTTGCGAGGTCAACTAATGTGCTCTCTTTCGGAGGTAAAGCAAAGAAGGTTATAGCAGATCTTTTGTCATATGTGTGTTTCATCCTTTTTTTCCTGTGTTCTGCGACTCACTTTGGTGTATTCAGCGGATCCAATGTGGTTGGTTCGACGAGGATGGGGAACCCCTGGACCAGGAAGCCAAAGCACAAGTCGTCCCATCCCTACAACAACCCCAACAAATGATCACAACAGCGACAGTCAAACGTTGCCGGAACAACCCTCTAAACGCAGAGGAGATCTCACTTGGTCTGGAAACTCTCGAGTCAGGATCTAAATCAAAGATAAAGCAGCTGCGGAAGAAGCTTCTCCTTCATCTTTGTCTGCTGAAAAATCTCCATGTTAACGAAAAGATGAAAGTACCTGAGTTAATTCAGACGTTGGAAAACTGGGTAAGACAAGTTCTATAACAGCTGTCAACTCCTGATTGGTTTCTCCAGCGCATTCAGGAAGGGATTGTGGATGGCAGCGGGAACATCGTGAGAGGCCACCATGGTAGCAAGAAAAAACCGGGAAAGGGGAAACGTTCTGGGGTTCTCAGAAGAGAGACGTTGAAAGCGATCCGAGCTGACATGGATAACCTCCAGTT
>JAIUJM010001003.1:0-10934 GCA_026262225.1 Inosperma sp. D86 | reverse complement strand
GTATGGAACAATTCAATTTGTCTCGATTTCATAACTGAACCAAGACTAGTATTGATACGGAAAACAAAAAGGTTGAGCTAGCGTTCAGGACAAAAGACCCTCCACGGAAGGAAACTGGGTCTATTGTAAAGCTAAGTGACCTCAAAGAAGGTGAGAAGGTTGAGGGTGTTGTGAAGAAGATAGAAGAATATGGTCTATTCATTCAGATCAAGGATTCAAAGCTCAACGGCCTTTGCCACAAGTCTCAGGTAAGTTTTCATACTAATGTGTTTTACATGTATGTGGGCATTTACTCACAATCACTACAGCTATCTGATAACCCAGACGCCGACGTCAGTGTCGCCTTGCGAAGCTTCCGGGAAGGCGATCGCGTTAAAACGCTCATTTTGAAAATTGAAAATAAGAGGATATCTCTTGGACTAAAACCATCGTACTTCAATGAAGAAGACTTTGCGGAGGCTGAGAAGCAAAACGCGCTGGATGAAGGTGACGAGGATGATTCTCCGCAACATCAGGTTGGCAATGAAGATTATAATGTTGAAATGGCATTGGATTTTCATGGTAGCGATGAGGAAATGGATATTGTTTTGGATTCTCAGCAAGTCGAATTTGACGGCATGACAATGAAGGCAACGCAAAGGGGACAGGCTTCCTTGACTCATGCACCAACTCTGACATCCCTAGGTGGTTTCCAGTGGTCCGGCAGCGCACAGGCAGACGACGATGAGCAAGCAACGTCATCCTCATCGTCGAACGAGGATGATGACACGAAACCAGGAAAGAAAAGGCGAAAGCGCAAAGAAATTGAACAAGATCTGACAGCCGACATGCATTCCAACATGCCAGATTCCAACGCCGATTTTGAGAGACTTCTCCTTGGTTCGCCGAATTCGTCGTATCTCTGGATTCAATATATGTCCTTCCAGCTGCCTCTCTCCGAAGTCGACAAGGCTCGCGAAATCGCTCATCGTGCTGTCAGGACAATCAACTTCAGAGAAGAAAGGGAGAGGCTGAATGTTTGGATTGCGCTGATGAATTTGGAGAACATCTATGGCACGGATGAAACTCTAGATGCAGTGTTCAAGGAAGCTGCAAGGGCAAATGATTCAAAGACAGTACATCTAAGGTTGGCTTCTATCTTTGACGAGTCCGAAAAGTGGGATGTACGTTTCCGATCCAACATCCTTAAGATTACCTTAACAATCCGTTTCAGAAAGCGGAGGAACAGTACAAGCGGACATGCAAGAAATTCGGCCAGAGCTCTAAGGCGTGGACGTTATTTGGACAGTTCCTCTTGAAACGAGGAGAGTTAGAAGAAGCAAGAAAGCTGTTGCCACGAAGCCTGCAGGGTCTTGAAAAACGAAAACGTGTGTCTTTTTCCCTCTCGATCTCTCGAACAAGCTGAAGCAATACTCTCCAGACCTCAAAACGATTTCTCAATTTGCTCTTTTGGAATACAAGCATGGCGATCCTGAACGGGGCAAGACACTTTTCGAGGGAATAATTGATTCACATCCGAAAAGATGGGATATGTGGTCCATGTACATGGATATGGAGGGGATCCAAAAGAACATTCACAGTCTTAGAAATCTCTTCGACCGAGTTTTCGCAATGAAGATGACAAGTCATAAAGCAAAGTTCGTTTTTCTTCTTTCCTTGACGATAAAACTGATTTTGCTACTTGCCTTGACAGGGCTTTCTTTAAAAAATGGCTGGAGCTGGAAAAACGGCTGGGTGATGAGAAGGGCGTTGAAACGGTCAAGGAAAGGGCCGTGGAATGGACGCAAAAGGCTGCATCTAACTCTTCTTGATACATCAATCTGATATTGGCAGTTGTACTGTTAGACAGATAATAACTTGCAAAAATGCTGATTCAGTGATTCTTTCTCGCAACAGCATGGTCTTACCACGCACTTCATCTCCCGCTGCTACTAGATCACTTACTTAGATGAGCTACAGGTGTTTGGACCGAATTTGAGTATAACATGCCTTGAAGATTGAAACATTTGAAGTTTGATGTTTACTCCTCCCAAGCTTAAGATCATAGCTCCGCTGACTTCATTCTGGTAGATATGAAAGGCCAAGTGACTGAAAATGTTTCTAACAATACAGGGTAAACAGATTTGTAACACCAAGAATGTTCTAACAGACAAATCGATATCGATATAAGTATAGCAAGATGATATATCTAGTAGTCTCGTGCCCAGTCGTAAGATAATGATCAGGACGTCATCAATTTCCAAAGTCGGTAATACTAATACGTCTTCCCTAATTTGCTACAGTTCCGTAACGAATGAAACATGATAAGACCGTGAATAATTTATGATTTCTTTTTGCAATTTTTATTATCCTTCTTTTATTTTTGAAAAAAATTAATATTCTCTCCAGACACTCCTCTTCGTGGGTGTCAACAGCTAGCTTTTACAGTAACATCAAACAAACATCGCAAGAGAAAGTCTATAGGAGAGCGGCGTCAAATGCATCGTTATAATAATTAATTAGATATTACTTTGCGAGGGAGTCAGCTGTAATACGAAAAAAGAGGATAGTAAGGAAACAAAAAGAAGGTTCACCACCTCGAGGGCCATCCTTCAATAAACACAGGTGAAAGAGGGGATGTGGGGGGTTGCTTGTTTTGGGTCGTAAAGATGGGTTAAATATTTAATGCAAGTGAAAAGAAAGGACCTGGTAAGCATAATATCGAACCAGAGCAAAGCAACAAGGGTTGAGAGTATATGGTACTAGTGCAGTGTGATATGATGACGATTCAACGATGAAAGGCGATGAGGCCTCGGGATGGGATCCAAGCGACACGAAGCGAACGTTGAGATATAAGGGTATAGATTTTACATAGATTAACGAAAAGGATGTTCGAAACATGGCGAACCGAAGATGAAAAACGCAAAGGGGTAAAGAAAAAGCAAAACAAAGAAAAAGGAAAAAAAGAGTGTCATGACCTTGGCGACCTCGTCCGTTCACTCAACCCCACCGTTGTTGATAAAAGCTGCTGACGCTGCAGGCTTAGAGGGGTACTATTCCGCTCATCTGCTCCCCCCAACCCACTCAGTTCCCTCCGGTGGCTCATCGAACTGGCAAGCTGTCTTTGCCAATCATCCAGCTCGCTCGAAAGACTCTCAAATACCATGGCATTCTCCGAACTGGATGTGCTTATCCGGTTTGACATTGGTCTCCGACCACCACCCGCAGCACCTCCAAACGCGGGCTGATCCACATCAAGGAGCAATCCAATCTTATGCGAGAGTTGATCATTCTCTCGACGCAGAGCTGTGTTTTCGTTGTGCAGTTTTTCCATCAGCGTCTCATCATGTCCACCACGAGCAATGACAAGCGATTGCTGAAGCCGGTCGATGTCCAACTGTAGTTCCTCAACCTGGTTAAACCTCTCGTCTGCCTCCCGCTGCGAAGCAAGCAGATTATCCCTAAGGAGCTCAAGTTCTTTCTCGAGGTTCTCGAGCCGAAGTCGAAGCTCCTTATTCTCCGCCGTGAGTCGCTGAGCCTGTCGTTGGGCATCAGCAAGATGTGAGCGCATTCCCTCCGGTTCATCGTTTCCAGGTGTACTGCGTCCATTGATATTCCTAAACCGAGATTCAAGAGGTTTATTCGACCTATAGGCATCAAGCTGTTCTTGAAGCGCTGTGTTCGTCTGTTTGTATTTGTTCGCCTCTTCTTGCATGCGTTTCGCGATCTTGTCAGTTCCCCTTTTGTGTTTGAATATCAGAAATGCTATCCATACAATCAAGAACATAAAGTCCACCCACTTCACATAACGAATGGCCACATTATAATCATCTTCAAGCTGCTTTATCTTCTCCTCATAGGCTTTCCTCGACTCTGCAAACTTCTCCTCGACCTCTCTCAATCTTGCAGTCTCCACATTCGCACTCTCGGCTGCAACAGATGACTGCAAATTATCTAGTTTATTAGACAATTCTGTCACCTGTCCTTCAGCATCCCTCTTCTCCCTCAACGTTTGTGCAAGTTCCCTCTCCACATTATCATGCATCCTCGTCCTCTCAGCAAGCTTGTTCTCCAACTCCGCTATCGCAGCTTGAGTCTTTGCCTTCGACAGGGGTGGCGACGCCCGAATCTCGTCATCCTCATCAACGATCACTCCGTTCTCAGCCAAATAATTCCTCAACATCCCCAACTTCGCACTCGCATCAGCAGCCTCCTTGCTCTTCTCCTTCACCGTGCCCTCAAGCCCTGACATATCCTTCTTCAACCTCCCACTTTCAGCCATTGCATTAGAAAACTGTCCTCTCAGCACTACAAGCTGAGCTTGCAAAGCAGATGCTTCTCCTTGCTGTTCTTGCACTTTCTTCCTCTCCTCCAAAAGCTTTCCAGCAGCCTCATCTGCACGCTTGGACACATCCCTAAGCATCATTCTCAAAGACTGTGCCTCAGCCTCAACAGCCTGAAGTTTCTCCGCGTGACCTCTACCCAGCCTATCCTCATCGGCCTTCAGATCCCTATGCGAATCTAACAACTCGCCTAAACTAGTCGTCGTCAACGCACGGAACGCATCGGCTTCTTCACGAGACTTGGCCCACGCATTCTCAACCTCGGTCAACCTCCCCCTCGAAGCCTCCACCTCCGCCGTCCTCGTCTCCAACTCCCCTCGAAGGTCGGCAACATCTGCCTCAAGCCTCTTTATCCGCTCCTGAGCTCTCTCGCAATGCATATCCACCTCTGTTGCTCGCACAGACGACGTCTGAAGTGCAATGCGAGCCTGGTCAAGCGCTCTGATGTGCTGCTCCTTCGACTGCCCAAGCTCTTCCACCTGAGCTTTCAATCCAAGCTCATCAGCTTCCTTCTGCTCCAAAAGTGAACTCTGCGTGACAAGCCTGTCTTGCACCTCCCGGTGTTTAACCTCCAGTGCTTCATGCTTATCCAACAAATCATTATACAGTTCCACCGTTTTCGCATGCGCTTCATCAAGCTTCTCGGCCCGTTTCATAGCCTGCGTACATTTCGTCTCAGACTGCTCGTAAAGCATCGTATGCAAAGCCACTGAATCGCCTAGCTCAGCAAGTTTTCGATCCTGTGCCCAGCGCTCTTGCATCAATGCCGACATATGGTTCTCGAGCTCTGTCGAACGCGCTTTTTCAAGCCTTTGTGCTTCACTTTCGTTCTTGACTTCCAAAGCGGCAAGTTTGGCACGGTAATAAGCAGCCTCTTGTATTGCACTCGCTTTAGCCCGTTCAGCCTCCGCGATCTTTTCAGAGGTTTGCTTTGCTTGTTGAGTCATTGCATTCTATACAACAATTTAGTTAGCACATGTCTTTCATGAATATTACAACTTACCTGGACGACAGCCCTAAACTGCTTAAACCTCAGTGCCAACTCTGCCTGCTTCGCATCCTGTCCTTCTTCCCCAGCAATTGCGATGCCAGATGCAGCCCCATCAACCCCCTCAGCAGGAGGTACAAATCCGGTTTTAGCAGCCTTCGACAACGCTTCCTTCATCCACGCCATCTGTCTCTTTACGCTATCCAACTCGACATCTTTCGCTTTCAAATCTCTGACCAAATCAGCAGCCACGTTGCCTCCCGAACCGCTATGCTGGTGTTGTTGCTGAAGTGAATGAGGCGTATGAGAGTGAGATAACGAATGAGGATGGTGGTGGCCGGTTCGTGAAGAAGGCCTGAAGCCGTTGATTGTTGGAGAAACACCCTGTCCTTGTGGTTGACCTGGGACCATAACAACCTGTCCTTGTCCCGTTGATACATCGCCATTAACTACTCTCGGAACTACGGGAGATGCACGACCAGTCCCCATCGCCAAAGGTGATCCTCGACCTGTCCCCCCAACACCATTCACGATACCAGGTCCCATAACAACAGGGGACTGTCTCCCGTTCACAGTGGCATTCACTACCGCAGACGGAGACATACCAGGCATACCACCTGTGGGAGACATCGCCCTTGATCCAGGTAAATTCTGCGGACTTGTCGCTCGCTGTTGGAGCAGCTCAGGAGCGGCACTCGACGGAGAGACGTCATCATCAGGACTTTCGTCCTCCCTCTTCGGCCGGAGGGGCGTACCAGCGGCACCGGGGGAAACGCTGATAGACCCATTCCTTCCATTTTGATGTGAACCAACGGCTGCAGCAACCGCAGAAGCAGCCGCGGCAAGTGCTTGCTGCGCTTGTTGTCCTTGAACCACCACCGTCCCACCAACAGGTGACATCGTCCGTTCTGACATTATCCCAGTAGGCGACGTTGCACGCGACTGTCCCAGCTGCGTCTGTTGTAAAGCCTGCTGCTGAGCCTGTGGGTTGGTAACGGAGGGTCTTCGAAGGGTGTTTTGACTGCCAGGGGGTACAGCGGCGTTTGTAGGAGGTCGATTGTCATCTGGGTACTTGATGTGTTCTTATTTTTGTTTTCTGAATCAGTAGCTTTTACTCGAGAAAAAATAAATAAATAGAGGACTGACTTGTATCAAGAACGTGAATGGCATTGGGCTCATCTGGCCTTGCAGGAGCGAAAGACTCTCCACCAACGACGAAAACCTTTGTTCCAAGGGATGCCATGGCGTGACCTGATCTGCCAGTTGGAGATGGCCCCATGTTCTGAAACATGTACCATCGTTGATCTGAAGAGTTTAAAAATAGTTGACGAGACAGACATCAGCGCCGAGTGAGGAAAAACGAGATGAAAAACGCAGACTACGGACTTGTGATCTTGAACGCGGCCAAATCGCTCAGATCTTTCCCATCTACGCCTCTTCCACCAAAGATATAAATGACATTTCCGACAAGAGCAGCAGCGTGTCCTTCACGTGGAGAGGGCGTGAAGCCTATACATTGAAGTTCTGTCCATTTTTTTGTGCGAAGGTCAAAGGACCAAGTGTCATTGTAATGATATTTGCCGTCTGTACCGCCGAATCTTTATAAAATAAAAATGAAGACAAGATCATGATTGAGGGAAGTAGAAGACATACACGATGATTTGTTCTTCGTATGTGACGCAAACATGACCGGTACGTTGGGCGGGTCTGTCTGGTGAAGAAGGTTCCCAGTGTTCCCAAACGGACTTTGTTTTTACTGATGATGGTAGTGAACAAAGGGATGGGAAGAAGAGGAAGAAAGAAAGAGACATACGGGAATGGAGATCAAAAGCCCATAGATCGTTCAGGAAACGACCGTCGACCTGACCACCGAATACGAAAAATTTTGTTCCAACCATAGTTACAGAGTGGCCGTAACGACCCTCTGGTGCTGGGCCGGTTGTTTCGAGGAGATTCCATTCCTGTGTTTCTAGATGACAGAGTGAGAAATTGCAAAGCAGGGGATAAGAGAGAGATCAAAACGGACTGAGATTCAAGACATAGAGACCATTATCGATGGGGCCTGTGGCAGCAGGTAGAGAGGGATCGGTATTGGTATCACCGCCCCAAACGATGATGACATTTGAAACGAGAGCACAAGCATGACCCATGCGAGGAGAAGGGGCGAGACCCGTAGTTTGAAGGAGACTAGCGGTGTTGGTGTTGGTAGATAGGACATAGACATCATCTCGGGGCGTTTCTTTTACGAGACCACCGAAGAGGAAAAGTTCGCCCTTTTGGTTTGGGACAGCGGGAAGGGCATGACCGTAGCGGGGAAAAGGCGCAGGAGACGGGGAAGTTGGAGGGGCTACGCCTGGTTTTGGGATGGTAAGGGGAGGAAGAAGGGAGAGACGTTGGGTTGACCAAGGGTAGGACGGGGGAGGACGGTTTGCAGGACGAGATTGTTGCTGTGAAAGAGGAGGTCTGCTCTGAGAACGAGCTGGTTCTCTGAAAAAAAAAAAAAGATATAAGAAAGGACGAAGAACATAAAACATAACATACTGAGTTAACACCTGGCTCTGATTCTGAGCGACATTTAGATTGGCAGCAGGAAGTTGTTGCTGTTGCTGTTGCTGTTGCTGTTGCTGTTGCTGGGGTTTATCTTGCTTCCTCCTAAAGAAGGACATAAGTCGTCGTTGTTCAGGAATTATGTCTAAATTGTTGGGTGACAACTACCAACTCAAGATTTGGCTATGTTTACTGCTACTTTCAATTCCAGCTTATTACTGTCACTGGCTCATTTCCATGTTCCTTTCTATGGTGCATTTGCAAAAGTACTTCTTTGGGGAACAACCGATTGCACTCTAAAAAGTAAGTCAATAACAAAAAATTATTTTATAACTTCATTTACTGCAAATATAAATCGGTGTTCTGCCGAGGAGTCAGCTCGCTTGACAACAAACTAGTACAAGCTCGACCTACATATCAGGGCTAGTAACTTTTCCAACAGCAGCTTCAATCTGCTCGGCCGTAGTCGTTCCTATCCAATACGTCGCTTGGGTACAAGTGCACGCGACAACACACATACCATCCTGTACTGCAGGCCTCGCGGGCAACACGGACGGAAGAGAAGCCATCAAATCACGCCTTATGTAATCACCACCACCTCAATTCAAGTAAACTGTCACACCCCTCGTGATAATAATGAACCTGCCAGTGAGCGATCCAAAACGTCCCGTCGCTGCACGTCTCGATGCCCTCATCACCACCACTGCTGAAGAAGAAGTTGTCGACAGCAAGCTTCCCGTTCTTCGTTGGATATCCGACATCGACCTCAACGACGCCCTCAACTCTCCCATAGCCATGCCTCCAAAAGCCCGTCTTCCTCCCTCTTTCAGACCACACACAACTCCCGCCTTCTTCGACTCTCTTACAAGGTCAACAATGCCAACAGCCTCTCTTTCACCTCCTCCTCATATAACTACTTATCAAATACCAATAAAACCCCAACCAAACCACAAATCCTCAATCGACACTCTCCGCCTCTTCACCTCCACTACCACGCCATCCGCTAACAACAAGAAGAAACTCTACCTACCACCAAAGAACCCTCTCGTATTTTGTCATGGTCTCTTGGGCTTTGACTCGGTCACAATCGGTCCAATACCTTCGTTCCAACTTCAAGTAGCCCATTGGCGAGGTCTAAAGGAAGTCCTCTCCTCCAACGGCGTAGATATCCTCATAACCCGCGTCCCAGCAACAAGCAGTCCAATCGACCGTGCTCAAGTCCTCCAGAAACAAATCGAATCCACTTACCCAGGAAAAAAAGTTCATTTAATAGGCCACAGCATGGGAGGCTTGGATTGCAGGTATCTAACAACCCATCTCAAAAATGAAAGAACTTTTAAAGTCCTTTCTGTCACAACTATCGCAACTCCCCATCGAGGTTCCTCCTTCGCAGATCACTTCTTGCACGCTCTCGTAGGCAAAGAACGTCTCCCACAAGTTCTCTCCCTACTCGACCTCCTTCCGAACGGAGGAGGCGACGGTAAAGCGTTCGAATCCTTAACAAGAGAAAGCATGGCAAAGTTTAACCAAGATACACCAGACGTAGAAGGCGTCAAATATTTCAGCTGGGGCGCAGTCTACGATCCTGGATTGATCGATACCTGGAAGTATCCACATTCGATCATACTTGAACAAGAAGGACAGAACGATGGGCTTGTTTCTGTAGAGTCTGCGAAATGGGTTCGTCTTTCCTCCTAAATCGCCATATCGTATATGGATACTTTTATAGGGAACATACCTTGGCACACTCTCAGGCGTGAACCACCTCGACCTCGTCGGGTGGATTAACACTGCAAGATACAAATGGGCCGAAATCATGGGAAAACAGATCAACTTTAAACCTGACGAGTTTTATCTTGGCGTTGCGGATATGCTCGCTAGGGAGGTCGAGGGTTTATCTGAGGAGGAGGCAGAAGAGCATCAGGTAAATGTGACTCAGGTGCGGCAGGAGCTCGAGTCAAGAAAACGCTGAGAGAGAGCAAATGATTCGAAGCTTAGATCGGACAGAGGCGGATGTGCTTTCAATTTCATCTCCAGATTCATCATCGGAGCCATAATGAATTATATTATCATGATATATACCTCCTACGTTTCCACATACTTAATATATATCTTATGCATAATCGTTTCCTGTCATGTCATGTGTGATAGCAGTTGTCGTCCCCATCAGTATTACGCTCATAACGTGGTAATCACTGTTCGTTCCTGACATTCGAGTTGTAACTTGGTATAAGGTGCATTTGTTACCTCAACACGAATTTTCTCCTAGACCCAAATTCCAAAATCAAGAGTCCGTAACTTCCCAATTGGTGATATCGATGTCACCACAACCCGGATTCAGCTCGTTGGAAATCAATACCGCTCATGCGCAACTTTACATAATTTGAAACCCATGAGGGCAACTTCCTTCTTTTACACAACAATTTGAATTTGTAATTCCAACAGGCCATGGCTTGTGAGACAGCAATTGTCGCAGCACTGCTGGGCGTAATGATTCAGAATTTCATGGGTCAATACGGAATGTCATCGCCCTACTTGCGCCCTACGGTGAGTGTATCTTATATTTACCCTGTTATCCACCAAGCAAATCTTGAATCTGCCCGCCTGTTAGCAAACAAGGATCAGGAAATCAACTCGGATGTTCCTGCAATCAATTAACAAAGACCGGGTACAGAGTGTGATTCAGAAGCCCAAACTTCGCCTATAGCATGTGTTATTATTATTAAAAAGAAAACACAGCAAATTGTACATTCAGAACTAAAGTTACAGAGCAGTACTATAGCAGTCGAAGCGTACGGATATACCCAATAAATCCAGAAGCATAAAACACCTTGAGATGGGCAAAAATAACTACGGTGCAGGAAACCTCTCGCGCTTCCTCAGCAGCATCTTCACTCCTCTTCCTGGCAACCTCTTTATACCACGACAAACATCCTTTGGCCGATGTCCATCCTCAAACCGTACATCATATCCTATCACCACCTGGGCCAACACAAGTTTCATCACCACTGATGCATAGAATCTTCCAGGACAGGCATGAGGTCCATATCCCCAAGCAAGGTAGTCCGCACTCGTAG
>JAIUJM010001002.1:0-10938 GCA_026262225.1 Inosperma sp. D86 | reverse complement strand
GCACTTTTGACAAAAATTGAGATATCTCAGCCAATATTGGGTTGTTTGACATGATTTTGGGTGCGTTTTGAAGGGGTAATTGAGGGGTACAAAAGACCGGTCTTTTTGCAGTCTTTGATTTTTTAAAATTGAAGGACCAGGACCATGGTCCGGTCTTTTGCAGTCCAGTCCCGTCCTGGTCCGGTTTTTTTGCAGTCTTAGGACTGGACTTCCAAACACTAGCCATGATGCAGCCATGGTCGTTCCTGCTTGTGTACCAAGAAGGGGTTTGGAGAATACAAGTCCAAAGGAAGTCCAGTTGGTTCCTCTCAGAGTGACCAAGAGGTGAGTAATTTTCTGCTGCCCATAAATTCTTCCTCACAGCATTTCTCAGATCAAGAAGCGGTTTGAAAAATTCAAGGCCCAAGATAGCCCAGTCGCTTCCTCTCAGAATGAGCAAGAGGTCAGTAATTTCCTGCCTCCTGTAGATTCTTCTTCACAGCTTTTCTCAGGATTCACAATGAAACATATTCTAACAAATACGTTACCATCAGGAAACGATTGGATGCAGAGATGAAATGATTGTCATTGTCGAATTTTTGTGCTTTGACCGCTTGGTCATCACGATATAGTTGCAGAGTTCAATGTTTTATACCTAACATCTTAACCACTTCTGGTTTTATTCGAACATCATGTCTAATTCCAAACGTCATGGCCGCAAACCCAGTTGGTTTACTTTCTCAGACCAGCAGCGGGAACTGCTTGACTTGTATATACCGGCCTTTGAAGAAGTCGTTTACAAGCACAATCTAAATTTCAGCAAGTCGAACGATGCTGTTTCGAAGTGGAACGTTGCCACTGCCACAGCCATCATGGAGCATGATCTGTTCAAGGACATCAAAAAGAATTCCTCATCTTCGCATAAGGAGTAGTGCACAGTAGGTTGGATCATTGCTTTCTCTAATCTTTTTGCTGATATAAATGTTCAGGCTGTGAGATCTGTGTTTTCGAATCACTACAACAACCACATGGTCAAGAAGTCCCACACCAACAAAAGTTCTTCATCGTCCAATTTGGCAAATGTACCTGCCTCTCTTCCGCATCTAAGACGAGCTCTGGTAACTTTGTCTAGTGACCTCTCTGCACAGGATCTTTTTGTTGAAAACCTCATGAACGAAGAGCTGGAGGAAGCCAAGCAATCGGCTCTTGAAAGGGACCCCACTTTGGTGGGTGGCGCCCTTCGTAACGCAGCCATAGTGCAACTGTGGCAGGATGCAGACCATGACCATTGGGATAAGAAGAAAGACAAATTTCTATCAAACATTGATGCATATATTCTATTTCAGCTATGAACGCCATTTTGCTGATTTTCACATTGGTATAGAAATCAAGAAGAATTTCCAATGTTGATAGCTGAGTCCCTAGAGGACATTTGCAACACTGGTCGTCTGGAATCAGTTCTCGTGCACCTTTCATATGGCTTTCATGGAGCAGACAATGAGATAATTTCTGGCAAGTATGTACCCGTTTCTCATAGCCGTGTCTGTAATTTAATATGGTTGTAGTATCGTCGCTGGATATGATGCAGAGAATAGGTGTGAGTTAAAGCTGCTCATAAGGGATGATAAGCAATGGTTGAACAAGTGGAACCAACATGTCAACAAGCATCTTCCACGTTTGTTTAAGCATCCTTCCCAGTGCTCTGGATATTGATTTTAATTTCCGGTCGCCAGCAAGTCAACTCCATTCCAATGAATGAAGCAGGCATCCCAGTTCTCCCTCCTACTCTTGATACCAGGCAGGCATCAATTGTCGACCTCGTAGAAATCCTCCGCAATTATTACTTGTCATTGTGGAGTAAGTCCTGACCTTATGGTTCATATCCATTTTCGTTGACCAATTTTTGACTTTTTAGAATACGGTCATAAATCAAGTGGACAAAGACCACCTGCAATTCCATGGATTGACATCGTTAACAATCCTGACGGTTATTATGACTGGGTGATCTTCAAAGTCCCTGTTCAGCTTCGAGACCCAGCTAAATACTTGGATGATCCTACCGATATCTTCCCTCTCCTCAAATTCTTCTCGAATATGGCCACAAGTGTCAACTCTTTTCATTTCCGGTTTCCGTCAGACAACAAACCTGTAGAACCAGGTGAGATGTCAATCTTACCTGTTTTTGAACCTTTAACTAATATGGTTGTCTGTAGATATGTCAGTGGGTTCTCATTTGAATAATGCGACAGAAGTAAGGTCTGCCAATCCTGACCCATCTGACTCCATTGGGTCTCAGTTGAAGGAAGTCAATATTGAATCTTCTTATCCCAACGTTTCCTTGAATGATGCGATAGAAGTCATCTGACACCATTGGGTCTCAGGATGAGGACAATATTGAACCTGTCAAGTCGGTAGCTCCTGGCCCTTCTCTGACTGTGATGGATACTGCTACTACACCACATTCCACAACTGCAAGTGAATTGACCTCTACCATTCATATTCCGAAGTCATCACACCAAGCTTCATCCAGAGCTATTGATGCAAGAACTACGAAGAACAAGAAACATGCAAGTAGATCACTCTCCAGCTCTGCTCCCGCCCCAAAGAAAGCTGATGCGAATGCAATGACAAAAAAACAGGGTCAAAAAAAGAAACAGGGAAAACATGGTAAAGGCACAGAAATCGCTCTCTTACTATCAACAGCTTCATCTACAAGCAAACGTTTGGAACTTGGTCCTGCTCCAGATTCAGACCTCAACTCTGTAGCAGGGTCGAAGCGCAAGCACGTGGAGGTGGAAAGTCCACCAGAAGTACTTGGCCTCTGTAAGCGGATGCATACTGAGGTGGAAAGTCAACCAGAGGTACTTGGCTGCTGCAAGTGCAAACCAACGAAAAGGGCCAGAGGTATTGATTTTGATGAAAGGACCTCTAGTAACAAGGAGAGACTCAAGGAAACAAGGTGATAAATAACTGTCTGAATAGCCGCTCAATGGCTCAGTTCCCTTTTCTACCATGATTTTTCGTTTTAAAATCTCTTCTCTCATGTCTTTCTGAACGTGCTTAAAGGCATGCTTTCATTTTAAATATCCCACATATTCTGTGATCCATGATTTTGTTTCTTTCATTTTAAAATCTTCGACCTTTGTGAATCATTTAATATTTCTCATCTTAGACGGCCTCATTTAAAACAAGGCATTTTAAATTGCCTTGTTTTAAATTGCATTTTAAATCCCCTTATTTTGAAATCATATACTTTTATATTTCTCAAGTCTCTTCATTGATTTTTAACTATGTTATATTTATATTCATGGTTTTAAAATGTAATGTATTTAAAATTATCCCATTTTAAAATCTCACTGTCGTCTCGTTTCTTGATTCTAGCTTATTTGTTTTAAATTGTTGCTTTAAAATGTATCATTTTAAAAATATATTGTTTTAAATTGCAAGGCTGTATATGTCAAGCTGCCATTCAATTTAAAAAGATGTGTTTTAAAATGTAAGAACCTTTTAAAATGGGACCTTGGGTAGGGGGATTATTTTTAAAAAAACCCACTGGGTTACAGTGTTTCCAAGCCATATATTCAATATAACAGAGCTAATTATCCATTAAGTCAAAGCATCCTGAAGTTGTGGAAATCATTAAAAGATGCCTCACATTCCTATAAGAAAGTGGCGCACCAGTCAACCTTATCACTGCTTGGGCCATCATTATTGCTACTACTCTCTATATGAAACTAGAGATCTTCAAGCAGAAATTTAAGGACGGGTCTACTTTTCGTGCCTCTGATTCATTTGTGTGGAAGTTCTTGCATGGGTTGTTGTTATGGAGTGTTTGAAAGGCCATCCAAGCTGCACAGAAGCTGCCAAAAGATTGAGAGGATCAGTGTGAGCGATTGTTCTTTCACAAGGTCTACACTATCAAGGAAGAGGACATACCTGCCGAATTGTATGTGAACTCAGACCAGACACAGATCGTTTATGCACCTGGAAACCGAATGTCGTGGACCCAGACAGGGTCAAAGCAGGTGGCAGTTGTTGGAACAGATGAAAAGTGAGCCTTCACACTGCTCGTCTCTGTTGCTGCCAATGGGACTGTCCTTCCATTCCAAGCCATTTACTAGGGTAAAACCAAGCTGTCTCTCCTGGTGGCGACTTCACCTAATTATTCTGACATGGTGAAAGCTGGCTTCAAACTGGAATTTTCAGGAACAAAAACCTATTGGTTGAATCAGGAAACCATGTGCGCATTTGTGAATGACATTCTCGTATCTTATTTCAATGAAAGAAAAGCTGAACTTGGGCTTCCCATTGAACAAAAATGCCTCTGGCAAATTGACGTCTGGTCAGTCCACTGCTCTAAAGAATTTCGGCAGTGAATGCATGCCAACCACCCCAATATCATCATTGATTTTATACCCAGAGGTTGCACAGGTGTCCATCAACCCTGTGATGTTGGAATTCAGCGACCGCTCAAGCTATCAATATGGAAATCGTACCATGAGGATATTATCAATGAACTCCTATTGAAGCTGGACAAAGGCGAGTCCATGCCAACAGTCAAGGACAGTCTTGGAGTTATATGGAATTGAAGTGTTCAATGGATGTGGAATGCATATCAGGCACTGAGCAGTAAAGAGCTCGTCAGCAAGATGAGTTGAGTACTTGTATCAGAATAAAGTCTTTGTAATGTACTGTTACATCACAGTCCCATGGGACACACATTCCGTAGGCACAAGTACCACTCCGTGTTCCTGTGGGAGCAGCATGGGCCATACCATTGGTACACATCATTCTTCTTATTATGTCATTGTTCTTCTATTCCCACTATCCGTCTTCTTATTATGTTATTGTTCCGTTTACCATTATATCATTGTTCCCATCTGTTACATTATCCTGTGGAACATTATCTGTTACTATACCTTTGTTCCGCGACCCTGCATATTGTAGTTTACCATTGTTGTATCTTAGATAAATACTGCCGCATCACATCAGTGACAGGCAGTCAGAATATCACGTTCTTCCTCGCATCACGTTCCCGTCCATCTAAGCTTACCTTCCATCTCCGTCTACGCTCTAAGCATCCCGCTTAGGCTTCCGTCTCCGATAGGACTAGCGATCCACGAGCTTCTAGTCAATAGCTAGAAGGCAGTCCTACTCTCCGTCTCAGTCTCCGTCTCCTGTCTCTGCTATCCCGTCGTCCTGTCTCTGCTATCCCGTCGTCCTGTCTCTGCTATCCCATCGTCCCATCGCCGTCTACGCCGTCGGCACTACCCTGTTAGCACAGTCGTAACAGTATATTCTGACTACCCTCATGCATCGCTAACATGTCATACCTCACACAAGGACCTGGCCGCCAAACCAGCAATTCCCAGCAAGCCAGCATTGCTGACAACATCCTCTCTTTCGCTCAACACCGAACACCATCACTTATCCCAACTCAACTTCCGGCAGCTATCTTGGCTCCACTGCTGCCTACTATCAAGTACACCCCTGCATCACCCTCGGCAGAACCGCAAACCCCGGTTAGGCCAAAATCCCCACAAAACCCTTTCGTCTCAGCTGATCCGGACTTCTCAACCACGATCAAGCAACCGCATTTCTCTCCCGTCATCGAGCACCTCAAAATCCCTCCCGATGAGAATGCGGGAGAAATGGCAACCGAGTCTTCCATTACCGACGACGACGCTGTCTACATGTGCTACCAGAATAGCTTGGTCAACACACTCTCCGCGCTGACTGATCACGTCGCCACGCTATCAGCTCCTTCCGACCCGAAATCCCGCATGAAGCCCTGCAGTCCCGACGCCTTCGACGGCTCCGACCCAAGCAAGCTCGATACCTTCCTATTCCAATGCAACATGTATATTTCGCTCCGTAGCTCTGATTTCCCGGATGAGATCCACAAGGTCGCGTTCATACTGTCGCACCTCAAGGGTACTGCGCTCGACTGGTTCCAAAGCGCAATCAGTCACCGCGCGAATAGCATTACTTCCGTCGCTTGGTTATCCTCGCTCCTGCTCTTCATCGAAGAACTAAAGCGCTTGTTTGGTCTGCGTGACGCCGTCACCAAAGCGACTATCCGCCTCGAGAATTTATGGTACAAGGACTCTGGTAAGGCAGTCAAGTACAACCTCGATTTCAACCGCAACGCTCTGCGCACCGGTTGGAACAACGTTGCGCTATATCAGCAATACTACAAGGGCCTCCCGGATTGACTCAAGGACGAGCTTGCCAGAATCGGTAAGCCTGCCATGCTCATTGATTTACAGGAGCAGATCCAGATCCTCGATCAACGCTACTGGGAACGCCAAGCCGAAGTTAGCCGCGAAAAATGATCAAACTCCTTGAACTCGAATTTCACGCCGTCTCGTTCCGACAACAAATCCTCGTCTTCGTCTTCCTCCTCCTCGAATAACAAAAGCGGCAATAACAGCAACAACAACAACAAGTCGTCCTCGAAGTCTTCCTCTTCTTCCTCTTCGTCTTCCGAGAAGCCGAAGAATCCTCACGCTGACAAACTCGGCAAAAACGGCAAGTTGACTCCCGAGGAACGCACCCGCCGCTTCAAGAATCTCCTATGCCTTTTCTGTGGCCTTGTGGGACATAAGGTTTCCGAATGTCCCCATGCCAAGAACTCGGCTTCGAACAAAGAAAAATCCGCCAAGGGCAAAGCCGCCTCGATCGAGTCCGCCGACGCTAAGTTGGCAAAAGAGTGAGCAGCCCTTCGGACCCCATACCGTCGGAGGGCTGCTGCGACTCCTGCAGTACTGAACACTCCGCCTGGATCAACGCAGCAGCACTAACTGACCCGGACTCTCTTACGATACCCGTCTCTTTTCCATCTTTTCCTACTCTCGCTCTGCAGGGACTAGTTGATTCTGGTTTCTCGCATTGTTTTATAGATTCCGACTACGTTAATAAATTCGATTTACCCACTTATCCCGTTCCGCACATGGCACTCAAACTTATCGATGGGGCTATCTGGTGTTACATCATCCGAGCTGTTAAGCTCGTTACTCATTATCTGACTGGTGATATATTTTATTACATCACCAAATTGGACCCTTCCGTTGCGTTAGTATTTGGTCATAGCTGGCTCCGACAATAGGGATGTACAAAGTTGGGCACATCTCACATTCACATTCGCATCTCACGGCTTGCAGAGGATTATATAATATAAATTTGAACTCCGTTTTGTCACACTGATTGCACACTAATTGAGCTACCTACGATATTGCCTTAATCTATGCCTCGGAAACTCCTCCGTCAGGGGCTAATTGATGCCTATTTACTGTCAATGGTGTGCCGAGATGTCTTTAGGCCTCTAAAATCTCTTCAAGATGCACAAAAAGATCTTCAAACAGACACTAATATTCTTGTTCTTCTTGAAAACACTCGTTATCTTAATGACCGACACCCAATTCCCAAGGAAGGCAACTTACATCTGGCATGGAAATATGCCCAAAGCCATGCTGACCACCACCGCTTTGTGAACATGCTCCGCATCACCCCACTGGTTTTTCAAACTCTTCTTAATCTTATCGAAGATCATGCTATCTTCACCAATGGGTCCAACAATGCCCAGGCACCAGTTGAACAGCAACTAGCTGTCACTCTTTTCCAGATGGGTCGTTATGGAAATGCAGCTTCTGTTGAAGATGTTGCAAGGGAGGCTGGATGCTCAGAAGGATCTGTGGAGAACTTCACAAATCGTTGTTTAAAGGCAATTGAATGTCTTCATGATCAGTTTGTTCGGCGGCTGTCCATGGCAGAGAAGGAGGTTGAGAAGAGCTGGTTGGACAGCCATCTAGGGTTTCAAGGGCTGTGGAGAGAGGGGTGGGTGATGTATGATGGAACAATTGTTGTGCTTTATCGGAAACCAGGACAGAACGGTGATGCCTATTACACCCGCAAAGCAAACTATGGGCTTAATGTTCAGGTATCTGGGTCCCACAGCTTTCTTGTTTTCTTAGAGGTAATTCAATTCTCTTTAGATTGGAAATACACCATCAAATTTGTGCATTGTTGACTACTCTCATGGACTTACTGGCTCGGCATATGATGCAACGGCATTTGAGCATACTACGGCTGCCAAGTATCCAGATTGGTTTTTCACAGGAGAGGAATTTGCATGGGCTGACTCTGCATATCCTGTGGGGCCATGATTAATTCCTGTTCACAAAAAGCCAGCATCACTTGATCCACTCAATTCCTTCTTCGACCGTGTTGTTGCTCATCTCCGTGTACGCTCAGAGCATTGTATAGGGGCTCTCAAGGGTCGATTTCAGTGCCTTCGTGGTCTTCACATCAATATCAACTCAAATGCTGCCCACCGTAAAGCATGCCGTTGGATTACAGTTGCAATTATTTTGCACAATCTTATTATTGATGTTGAAGGAAGTGATTCAGCAGATCATTTTGGGCATATGCACACACAGGTTGAGGAAGCAGAAGATGCAGGTCAATTTAACGAGCAGGATGAGCCAGTACAGGCAGTGGGAAATAACAATGAAAAAAGGTGTAGACTAGTTTTGGAATTAGCCGCAGCACAAGGATTATAATTACGTTATGTAAAATTGTGTTAAGGAAGAAAAAAGAAGAGTATACTTTTATAAATGTCTTACGCATAAAAAGATTCAGCCCCATTAGACTGCTCACCATCATCTTCATCAACAATTTCACCCCAATCTGGCGAGGGCTCACAATATGGCCTGTGATGATAAGAGACCTGATCTTCATCCGAAACAGATGGCTGATGTTGAGTCTTCTTTCGCTTGAGAGGAGTGGGATTATCATCTTCACTGTTAGTGACATTTGTCGCAGAGTTCATAAGCTTCCTGATCATGGTGGCAGCCTGTTCAGGTGTTCAGATACCAGCATTCCGCTCCTCCAGGATCTGCTTGCGCATGTCAATAAGATAGCGCTGTTGAGCTGCCCTTCGTTGCTCCTGAAGATTTTCTCTAAAGACAGTAAGAGACGGTAAAAAAAGACAGGCAGGGCCACTGTACCTTTGAATTTGCAACATGGTGTCCCCAAGACTACGTTTTTGTGGTACCTTCGAAATTAGCTCACGTGCATTCTCGAGTGCCTCGCGGGATGCCATAGATGCCTTTGGCCTACGTGTTTCGCCAGTAGATGGCGTCTGTGATGATGATGGCAGCACATGCTCTGCCAGGCCAACTGCGGGTGCTATCGCAGAAGTCTGACCAGCTGCCTGAGAAACCGTATTTGTGATATTGCCTCCAAAGGTTCGGGTGGCTACTGGAGCTGGGGTATTGGGGACCTGCGACTGGGCAAGCAAGTCCGGGTCAATGAGCTCATCAGGGATAGGGCCATTTGGATTTTGGTACCAGACCGTCCTTGCACCCTGTGGACCTAAACCTGTGGTCACAACGATGGGATTGACATTTGGGCGGGAGGCGAGAATGCGATGGAGAGTTGGAAAGAAGGGAAATTCCTTCTCAATCTCCTCTATCAATAATAATATTAGTGAATGAATTTTACAGCAAAGCGAAGTCCATACTCCATAAATTTACTGCTGTGATAGGTGTGGTGACATCTGGACCATCCTGTGGAATATAAAAATCCAGGGTCTCATCCAATTCAGCACCATCCCTGGAATTCTCCGTGACGCCTTCACCTGTTTGCTTAAGTTGGCTTGCTTGCTTTCGGTAAGTCTTGACAAGCCTGGAAGATATGATTTTTCCTTGTAGTAAAAAAATATGATAAGAAAAGAGACCATACCCTTCAAGCTTGCCCTTTATGCGGTCAGAAACAGTCCCTGGGTCGGTAGCAAAGAGGTCTGGCAAGATAGCAGATGCAATTCTTTTGTAGACTGCAACTTTCGTCTCCCCACTTGTGTTCTGGCTGTAAAATTTAAGTTTTGAGCGCCATAAAATGTTAGAAATAGTAAACTCACCTCAGAAACATCTTTTTTCCCAAAGAGAACGCGATAGTTCTCGTCTTTCTCAACCTCAGTCAGAAGTTGCCACACAAGAGAAGATTTGTCCTTTTCCCAGGGAATGTCTGGAATTTTCGGCTTTAATGCTGCTTGAGACTTCTTAGGAGGCATTTTGGACAGGTTTACGACAGTAGGGACAGTTGTTATGATGATATAGTATGTTTAAGTTGCGATATAAGCATGGCCGCAACTTGGCTGCGACGTGACGCAACAGTGTCACAATCTGTCACATCAGAATCTCAAAATTATGTTTACCTAACGTGCTGAAGCTGTGAGATGCGAGATGCGAATGCGAGATGCGGCCAACTTTGTATGTCCCTAATACGATCCGTTGATCGACTGGTCGCTGAACCGCATCCGTCACTTCTGAATTCCCCCGCAAGACCTCGTTTTGAAACCCTTTCCGTCCGCTTCCACGCTACCTCAGCCTGAAGCACCCGTCGCCGAACCTCCGCGATCGGAGACACCCCCGTCGTCCACTTCCGTCACACCAGATTCCGAGTCACCTAAACCTTCAATTTCTTTCATTAATGCCGCAGCTTACTCCCGCGCATGTTGCTTGGAAGGCTCCGTCGCCTTCCAGCTTTCTCTTTCCGATCCGTCCCTTTATGGATGTTCCGCTTCTACTTCCGCTTCTGCTGGTCGAAGTTGACGGCGAACTCAAGTATGAGATCGCCGAAGTCCTAGACTCCAAAGTCGACCAACGCCCACTAGCTACAGCCAGTTAAATATATTGCCTCTCCCAGTTAGCCAAATGCATCTCAGAGGTAAATATTCCAGATGGGATTTTTCCCAAGGGAACAGGAACTGAGCCAATGATGACGTAAGCTATACCATCAGATAGCCCTTGAAGAGGAGATTCCAAATATAGTTGTCACATGATGTCAATCTAAATATAGCATGAGAAAAATGCAAAATACATTTTTGGAGCCGGCGATGAAAAACTAAAAATAGACATAAGCTATACTGTTGGATAGCCCTTGATGAGGAGATTGTGA
>JAIUJM010001001.1:0-10941 GCA_026262225.1 Inosperma sp. D86 | reverse complement strand
GGGGTGATTGCAATGCAGAAACGTCACGTTTGTACGTGGTCAAACGGAGAACTTGCAGGATACGGATAAGTCGCCAAAAACATCCCTCACTTCCTGAGAACAATCTGTTCTATCCGCCCTCAGAAAGTCGGGTTTGCCTTTAGAACACATTTGTCTGCATACGGTTGAGGAGCACTTAATGACATTAATTGATTTTCCAGAGACTCACAGCGAGAATGTGACATGAAAAGTCTGACTTGAGCTGGTCTACTTTCATCATTCGAGACTGCCAACAAAATCAAATATCACGGTTTCGAGTAGGTTGCGTAACTTTTCGAAAACAACCTGTGTGGGTGTTCCATGAAAGTCCAGCGTTTTCTGAGGTGTCTGAGGGATCCCAATTAGCATACATTTGATTATCGATTGACATTGATATACATACTGACGACGTTCGAGTTCGAAAGACGTGTTGGCTTTTGACAATTTATTATTTGACAGCTGTTTAGCGAAACCAAACAGAGTATAATATGCCAATTTTGGATATTGATTCGGAATAAAAAAATAAATACACGACTTGGTCAGCGAGTCACCCGTTCATTTGACGAAGACGAAGGTCAGACGTCAAAGGCCCGCGTTTCCTTGCATCCAGTTACGCGGTGCGCGAACAAATACTTTATTATCCAGGGAAAAATCATACTTGCTGTATGTGACTGTCAAATTCCTTCTACTAGGGTTTGCTACACATCTGCATTCCCAGTGTGTGTTCAGTGCGTCTCTCACCAAAAAAGATCAATTGGTCGAGCAATATGATAATGAAACAAAAATTAATAAGACCGTAGCATGTTACATGTACTGTACAGTTGGATTCCTTTAAATAAACAGCCATCCTTGTCTACCAACCAAACTCTATTTCTCCTCATCCAAGGGCCCGGGTAATCCAATTACGTGGTGCAGGGACAAATAGTTGATTTTCCGACGAAGAATCATCCTCGCGATATGCATTTGCTAAATTCCTTCCACTCCATTGTCTTGCCAGGCGCCTAAGCAAAGTAGGATTAAGAATAGATATTTCCAACAATGGAGTGTAGGCGAGCCCATCTCTGTTGCGACTAGATCCAGTCTTTGAAACCAACTCGGATCCAGCCATCGGATCTCTAAGCCTCCCATCAGTAAGCAATGGCCATCCAGCAGAATCGGGAATGAAGAAGATGCCAACTTGTTCACCGTTAGATTTTCCTGCCAGAATGCTATATGTGCTGCTCCGGTAGATGGACGTGATAATGACGGACTTTTCTATCTTTTTCCTAAATGCTTCATCCTCCTGAATGGCCTTCACGAGAGCCCTGATATGCCCGCGGCGAGGAATAACTAACGACATAACATTCGCCAGGGCGAGAACGGCGCCAAAGGACTTTGAAAACTGGAAGTGTACCTCGGCTCGCCCCCTGATGATATCTCCACTTCTGAATCGGTTTCAGAACCTTGTCTACAGACAATTGAAGCTACTTACATAGTGACATCCAAATTTCCACCGACACATTTTACCCGATGTTGATACAAATTTTGTGTACCTGATTTGGGCTGGGCCACATGGATGTCAATTGTTCCACCGACACACTCTACCTTTCCACATAAATAATGTTGATAAAATATATGTGTACCTCGACTGGGCTTGCCTACTTCATGAACCACATTTTGGAATGTTTCATCGAATAGGTTGCCTTTTTTCTCGAAACGACCTGTTTGGCTGTTTATTTTTCCGTAGTCTCCAATTTTGAAGGAGTTGTTGGTGGGATCCCAGTTCGCATATATTTGACTCTTGTTGTAGATGGCGTTGACATACTGGCGTTCGATGGACATGGTGGGTTTCTTGGGGGGTTGTTACCCATCCAACGACCTTTATAAGTGATAATCCTTCTGTTTCCGCCGTCTGTGATGAAATAAAGAGTTTATTGTGCTGATTTTGGATTCCATTATCTTAGGTTCTAACAACGTCGAAAGCAGTGAGTACGGTGACCAACAGTGGGCCATCCCCAAGATACACATTGTTCGTTACATTTCCTTTTCGAGTGATTTCCCGCTTTTCGGCGAAGAGAAAGCCAATGTTAATGAGACAGATGAATTCGATGTCGATAGTATCTTCGTATGCTTCATCTAAGGACAAGTCGAGTCTCAATGATATTCAAACCCTTCTCTCCCATCTTCGTCGTCCTGTAACATCCTTGGGCCTCCAGAAGAAGTATCATGTGCCAAATGAGGACCAAGCCATCCATTGAACGCCTGAGTCAGGGAAACGCGTCCGACAATACAAACTCCGTCCTTCCTTATTCTTCTTCATGAGCACTTAAGTCGTGCTAGAAGACTTCAGCTCCCCAGAAAGAGAGTGAGGTGACATAAGCCGTTACATCAGGGCCCATTGTATATATATGGGTATATCTGCCACAAGGATTGTCTCCTTTCTTGTCCTTGCACCCAAAAGCTACAACGTCCCCAGGGCACAGGTTTTGCATTGTCATGTCCCGTGCAAGTGGCCAGTTCTGTCTAAATTTGGTTTGTGAATAGGAGACTCGAAGCTTCACTCTTGTTTGCGGGGTCGACCTGTCCCCATGGATACAATCCAGTGGAAATCGACAAGTACAGTCATTTCCTCGTTCCCTTTCTGCATTCGACCAACTCAATGCTCAAGCCTCAGCCCTCAGGGCTTGCACACGTCATGTACATGTCGCATCGACTCGGACTAGTTTACGACCAGTGGGCTATCCTCAAGATCACATTGTTTGTTACATGTCCTTTCCGAGCGATTCTTTTCGTTGAAGAGCAGGATAAGGTTGATGAGATAAATGAATTTCGATAATAGCATCTTTTTATGTTGCATGATCTAAGTCAGAAGAACCAAATTTCATCGGTATTCACTTTCTTCGAATCGTACCAAACCCTCCCAACCCATCGTCTCCGTCGCGTAATGCTCCCTCCAGAAGAAGTATAAGGTGCCGAACGAGGACCAAGCCACCAGTCGTTCGCATACACCCATCCATCTGAACACCTGAGTCAGGTAAACGATTTCGATAAAATCGCAGGATGAACATGCATACCTGGGCCACAACCACAACCTGAACGAATGCATTGGACTTCTTTCCTCCAATCCTCCGACATGACGAAGGACCAACCAGGCACAAGCGAGAACGTTAGACTACTACTAATTTTGAAACGAGAAGGAAAAAATCAGAGAGGTGTCAAAAGAGGCCAAGTCGAAATGAAAACACAAACTTTACTTCACTCCCATCGAGTCCCTCCAACAGGTTCATTCGAACCATCCCTACTTCTAGTCCACCCACTTCTCTCAAATTCGGTTTACTCCAGCCCGTTAACATAGCCGCAGCGATCGCAGAAGATCACAACGATGATGCAGAAGGGTCCAAAGACAGAGGGCATTGGTCCATCATTCCTCTGATTCTCCCACAACGCCACAGAATTCCAACAATCGTCACTTAACCGGCCGTCATCCACAAAGCGTTGGATAAACCATTGAGAATGGCTTTGGGCGGTGCAAGGTTTCGCCTTCAAGGTCATCCCAGTTACGGGCGGTCGGAGTAGTAGGACTCAAAGACCAATATCGGTAGATGAAGCCTGGAACTCGTATCTGGAATTGAGAGGCGCGTCTTGTAACGAGTTTGATGACAGCGGGTCCCAGACTGGAATCAATGCTTCCTGCGACGAGGCAAATTTTCTCGCGTCGGGGACCAAGGGAGGTAGATCAGGAGTGAGTCGAGTGACGTGATGTAGAAAGCTGGGATGGCGTAAGGTAAAAGTGATACAGATGTGGTTCAACCATAGCGTGCAGGTCGGAACTGCAATGAAAAAAAAGAGTTGCGTGGATCAAAAAACGGTATTCGGAAGAGAATGAAGATGATGACTTACTAAGTACCCATGAGATTTTGTATTCCTTGAATGTTCGCTTGCCATAGCGCAACTTGGGAGTGGTACTTGTGAAGAAGAAGTATCCGATCCATATATAGGATCAATCGAACAATTTCCAGGATACGAATAAGTCGCCAAGATAGTCAACTCCAATGAAGATGAGATAAGGTAGCAGAAGGACCACATGGGCTAGAAACCTGAAAAAAAAGACGATTCACTGAACAACTTGTCTGACGACAGAATACATACAAAGCAGTGTATAAGCAACCGTCCACAGCCACCCTCTCTTCCACAGCACGACCTCTTCTATCCGATCCTGTAACCAGAACATAAGACCGACGGCAATAACAAGACATTTATGTTGGTCATGAATAAAATTGGCCCATTCTTTTCCGGGTTACAAATGAGGTGTAAATATTTATCTACATCCGATTTTGGAACCGAAATGTACAAAATGATCTGCACAGCAGAGCGCATCGCCATGGACAACGCGAAGCAAATTTTGACGGGCGCACTCCTCTGGTTCAGCAATCGCAATGGGATCTTCTCAACACTCGGCCGTAGTCAACAATGCTAGTGATTTCATCATCAGTGGTGGTGATTTTTCGATCACCAATCAGCACTTTCATGGACGACAATTCGGTAGGTCAAATCACCGCCAATCGCTTCCGTCGCTGACCTTCAGATAGACAGTTTCGCTTTTCTGACTCAGAAGGCATCTCCCAATGCTTTCTACAACTCTCAAGCCGAACTTTACCGAGACATGTGTCATCCACTCACCCGGGAGGCTACTCAAAACACCATCAAAGCCTGGGCATCGCGGAGGGCATTCCAAGACAAGCGTATCATGTGGCTCTTTGGGCCTGCTGGCGGCGGGAAGACTGCAGTTATGAAGAGCATTGCTGAATATTATCAGGCCGAGAGACGGCTGATTGGCGAGTATTTCTTCGTGCGTAGCGATGGGACTCGCAACCACAACAAGTCTCTCGCTGCCACAATTGCCTATCGCATTTCAACCCTCACATTTCAGGACCTCAAGCCTGCTGTTGTTCGTGCTTTCGAGCACGACCCTCATATTATGTCCTCGACTCTTGATAGTCAGCTCACCAGTCTCATCCTCCAACCTCTTGAATCTCGTCGATCTTCCTCCTCCGTTCCGGATATCATTATCATTGATGGTCTCGACGAATGCAACGATGCAGAACAACAACGCCAGGTATTGGAAGCCTTTCAGAAGATTGTGGAGACCTATCCCTGGCTCAAAGTTCTCATTGCTAGTCGCCCAGAGGCACTGATCCGACACGCCTTCGAAAGCAACAAATTTGTTGATGTCACGGAGCAGCTGTCCCTCACCGATGACCCAAAGTCCAACGCTGATATTCATCGGTACCTCGTTGAGAAGTTTGCAGTAATCAAGTCGAACCTTCGCAGACCTCCTCCCGCGAACTGGCCATCTGACGATGTGGTCGATCTCATTGTCAGGAAGTGCTCAGGGCAGTTCATTCTAGCAGCCACTGTTTACCGACATGTCGCATCCACGAAGCGACCTCACCTGGCGGTACAGCGACTCGGGGACGTTGTTTCTCTTCTCAACAACCAGCGGACAAACAGCGCGGAGAATCCTTTTGCTCCCATTGATGCCATGTATGCATTCATCCTCGCCTCGTGCGACAATCCCACTCTCGCTGTTAGATTTGCTGGGATTTGCCTCTTATCATCGGAGATATTTTTCAAGGTCACGTCTGAAATGGTCGCCGGTGTACTTGGGATCCATCTTGACGAAATTTTGAACCTTCTCGACGACCTTTCTTCCATCTTCACGATTGGCTGGGGAAATATTCGTTCATTCCATGCCTCATTTGGAGATTATCTCTTTGACAAATCCCGTTCTGGTTGCCTTTGGTGCGACAGAGGAGACGCTGCTGCAGATCTGCTGTGCTATATCATCCGCGATAAGCATTTTAAAGGTGAGTTCACTTCATGGTTTAAACATTGATTTTACTGAAATATGGGTGGAAGATTATGAGTGTCATAGAGGATCGACATTGAGACCTCTATTCCAACAAGCAAACGAAAATCAGGACCTTATAGATGCTTTGGCCAAATTTCCATACTTCTTCGGATCTCCTGGTGACTTTAACATCCATGAAGAACATGTCGCGCTTCTGATCAACATCCGAGACATGGTAGGCGGCTCATATACAGCATAATCTCTGGTACTCATATGATCATTTCAGAAACCGCAATACCAGGCCCTGTACAAAAAGGTTATTGGTGTTGCCGACAACCGTCTCATGGAACTTCTCAAGTCAGTTGGCCGCCTCTCCGCTTGTCACGACGATGCATTAGCGTGTTTTCATCACATGCCTGAGGAGCTTCTCGAATCTATTTTTGGCATCCAGAAGGACGATGTGGCATATCACTTCTTCACGGCCGCAACGACGGTGTGGGGCTTATGGAACATCCTCGAGCACGACATGCCGCACTCGAGGGCATTTAGGCTTGACCAGCAGAGGATTCTTAGGGCAACGAACAGATGCATTGACTTCATCAACTTGAAACGCCAATTTTGTCGTGTCAAGTCGGACTTCCAGACGATCAGGACGATTCTTCGTCTTGTCAATGAGCTCGACCACCCTCCGATACATGTTATCAACAGGCTCTTGCCGCTCCTAACGGAGTTCCAAACGATACAAATCCAGGATGAGTGGGACGTTTATGATCGAAGGGAGTGTAGTTCCACTCTTACCCGCTTGCTTAATGTCAAGCAGCAGTTGGAGGCCTGTAGTCATAATCACCCCACCAACGAACAGTTGTCATCCCAGTCACAAACCTCTCGTGATAACCGTTTGATTGTTCGCAAACGAACTGATGAATATGAATCGAGTAGTGCTAGCATTCCTCTAAGAGGAGTGGTTCCCTCTGCATGACAGCCTGGCCAACATAATTTCCATCCTTATGTCTGTCGTCTCTCGAGCTCTGGCTGCTATTGTCAGTAGTGCAGAGCTTTTATATCTAGTATATATGGATTTCTTTTGTATCACTTGCTTCTTGCTTACTCTCATACCTGCACATCTTCGATTATTTGGCAATTTCTGTATTTATGGACTTGTCATGGGCCAACTATTTTCGTCTTGGCGAAAAGTTTGTAAACAGGTTCATTCGAACCATCCCGTATATTAGTCCACCTACTTCTCTCACTCCAGCCTTTTAGCATAGCCGCAGCAATCGCAGAAGATCCACCAGGCGACAACGATGATACGGAAGGGTCCGAAGGTAGAAGCGGCATCAGTCCATTACCTCTCATTCTCGCACAACTCCACCTTACCCATCTCAGAATTCCAACAATCGTCGCGTAACCGGATGTCATCCACAAAGCGTTGGATAAACCATTGAAAATAGCTTTAGGCGGCCAAGGTTTTCGCCGTCAGGGTCATCCCAATTACAGGTGGTTGAAGTAGTAGACGAAGCCCGGAACTCGTGTCTGGAATTGAGACGCGCGTCTCGTAATGAGTTTGATGACTGCAGGTCCCAAGACTGGGATCAATGCTTCCGGCGACGAAGCACATTTCTCGCATCAGGAACCAAGGGAGGTTGATTAGGAATAGAAGAGGTGGAAATGTGAGGACGCGAAGGGTCAGGACGTGTGCTGTGTATGGAGAACGAGAGATTGGTGGAGTTGGCAATGGACTTGGGCTGGAGTGAGTCGAGTGACGTGATGGAGAAAGCTGGGGTAAAAGTGCAATTCAACCATAGCGTGAAAGGTCGGAACTGCAATGGAAAAAAGAGTCGCGTGGATTAAAAAAGTCTATTGAAAATGAAGACGATGTACCCTTGCGATACATGAAATGAAGAAGTATCCGATCCATATATTGGATTAATCGAACAATTTGCACCAAGATGAGTCCAATTAGAATAAAATGAAGTAGGAGAAGGATCGCACGAGGAGAAAAACCTGTGAAAAAGACCGGCATACAGAGCAGTGTAAGCAGCCATCCACATCGTCTCTTCCACCTCTTCTATCCGGTTCTGGAGCCATAACACAAGGCCAACAGCCAGAACAAATTGTTGGTTGTTGGGAAGAGACAGTGGGTCTTTCGAAGATAATAAAATTCAAATCTGAATCCATCCGCTTCCGTTGATGGTTGGTTAAATGTGGTTGAACCAGAATTTGAGCCGGCTCCTGGTTGGGGTGGTAGAGAGGCAGATAATAAAAGTTGTGGAATTGACGTTCTGGTGAAGGTGGCAAAAGCTGGAGAAGACGATTGTTTTGGGATCGTCCTGTAGTTCATAGGGTTCCGACCGCAGATTCTAATTGGCCCAACGGGACCCTGGAGGTATGTTGATTTTACGAGGTCCAATAGCACAGAGTACTTATTCCTTGGATACGAAAGCACTCAAAGTATAGAAAGCAAACCTATAATCGCCTATAAGGTGAATTTGATCAGAATGAAGACAGCCGACAGTGGGAAAACATCCGTTCAAGGTTGCGGCCCGGGGCTGGTTGCAACGCTTTCCGTTCACTCGACTAGTTCATCACCATAGAGCCTGAGATTACTTCTTATAAGGACCTCTCACAATCGCTATTACGCATCAGCTCAAGAAGACAAATCGACACCCCAGGGGGCCAGGACTTATTTACAAGAAAATCGAGGTCAAATTTCAGTACCAATGTCCGATTCTAGAACCGAAATGTACGAAATCATCATGTCAAAATGTTTATATCTGCACAGCCGCACTCATTGCCATGTTTTCTGAAGGAAATCACGAAGTGAATTTGACGGGCGCACTCCTCTGGTTCAGCAATCGCAATGGTATCTTCTCAACACTCTGCCGTAGTCAACAATGCTAGGGATGTCAGCATCAGTGGTGGCGATTTTTCGATCACCAATCATCACATCCATGGACGACAATTCGGTGGGTCAAATCGCCGCCAATCCCTTTCATCGCTGACCTTGAGATAGACGGTTTCGCTCTTCTGACTCAGAAGGCATCTCCCAATGCTTTCTACAACTCTCAAGCCGAACTTTACCGAGACAAGTGTCATCCACTCACGCGGGAGGCTACTCAAAACACCATCAAAGCCTGGGCATCGCGGAGGGCATTCCAAGACAAACCTATACTGTGGCTCTTTGGGCCTGCTGGCGGCGGGAAGACTGCAGTTATGAAGAGTATTGCTGAGTATTGTCAGGCAGAAAGAAGATTAATTGGCGAGTATTTCTTCATGCGTAGCGATGGGACTCGCAACCACAACAAATCTCTCGCTGCCACAATTGCCTATCGCATTTCAACCCTCACATTTCAGGACCTCAAGCCTGCTGTTGTGCGTGCTTTCGAGCACGACCCTCATATTATGTCCTCGACGCTTGATAGTCAACTCACCAGGGTCATCTTCCAACCTCTTGAATCTCGTCGATCTTCCTCCTCCGTTCCGGATATCATTATCATTGATGGTCTCGACGAATGCAACGATGCAGACCAACAACGCGAGGTATTGGAAGCCTTTCGGGACGTTGTGGAGAGCCATCCCTGGCTCAAAGTTCTCATTGCCAGTCGTCCAGAGCCACTGATCCGACACGCCTTCGAGAACAACAAATTTGTTACCGTCACGGAGCCGCTGTCTCTCACCGATGACCCAAAGTCCAACGCTGATATTCATCGGTACCTCGTTGAGAAGTTTGCAGTAATCAAGTCCAACCTTCGCAGACCTCCCACCAAGAACTGGCCATCTGACAATGAGGTCGATCTCATCGTCAGGAAGTGCTCAGGTCAGTTCATTCTAGCAGCCACGGTTTACCGATATGTCGCATCCCCGAAGCGACCCCACCTGGCAGTACAGCGACTCGAGGACGTTGTTTCTCTTCTCAACAACCAGCGGACAAATAGCGCGGAGAATCCTTTTGCTCCCATCGATGCCATGTATACATTCGTTCTCACCTCGTGCGATAATCCCGCTCTTGCTGTTAAATTTGCTGGGATTTGCCTCTTATCATCCGAGGTATTCAACAAGGCCACGCTTGAAATGGCCGCTGGTGCACTTGGGATCCATCTTGACGAAATTTTGAACGTTCTCGATGATCTTTCTTCCATTTTCGGGAATAACCAGCAGAATATTCGTTCATTCCATGCCTCATTTGGAGATTACCTCTTCGACAAATCCCGTTCTGGTGGCCTTTGGTGCGACAGAGGAGACGCTGCTGCAGATCTGCTGTGCTATATCGTCACCAATGAGCTTTCGAAAGGTAAGTTCACTTGAGGGTTTAAGCATTTATTTTACTGAAACATGGCTGGAAGGTGATGAGTATTATAGCAAATTGAGACCTCTATGCTCTCAGGCAAATGAAAATCGGGACCTTCTGGATGCCTTGGTCAAATTACCAAACAAAATATACTTTTTCGGACCTCCCAGCACCTTTAACATTCGTGAAGGACATGTCATGTTTCTGACTGGAATCCATTGCATGGTTGGCAGCTCAGATACAGCATAACCTTCCGGTACTGATACAATTACCTCAGATACCCTACTACCGTGGCGTGTTCAAAAAGATTATTAGTGTTGCAGACAATAATCTCGTGGAACTTCTCACGTCTATTGGCCGGCTCTCCGCTTCTCACTGTGACGATGCATTAGCGTGTCTTCATCGCATGCCTGAGGGGCTTCTCAAATTTATTTTTGGCATCCAGGAGGACGATCCGGCATATCACCTTTTCAAGGCCGCAGCGAGGGTATTCAGCTTATGGCACTTCTTTGGGCACGACATGCCGAAGACGGGGGCAATCAGGTTTGATCGGGAGAGGATTCTTAGGGCAACGAACAGATGCATTGACTTCATCAACTTGAAACGCCAATCTTGTCGTGTCAAGTCGGACTTCCAGACGCTCAGGACGATTCTTCATCTTGTCGATGAGCTCCACCCCCCTCCGATACAAGTTATCAACAGGCTCTTGCCACTCTTACGAGAGTTCCAAACGATAAAACTCTATGGAAGCTGTCAGCATGAGTGGGACGGTTATGATCGCAGGCAGTGTTGTTCCACTCTTACC
>JAIUJM010001000.1:0-10941 GCA_026262225.1 Inosperma sp. D86 | reverse complement strand
TTGTTGAAGACGGTTTCAAGAGGGCCATCCGCAAACTACATCTCGGAGAACCAAAGCTAGATCAAGGGTAGCACTCAAGTATCGCCTTAAGACCGAGTGGTGAACACAACCCACACGAGGACAAGGCTATCAGGATTAGTGTAAGTAAGATGGGCATGACAAACATTCTCGTGGAGCGCCGCCATCTTGGTTCGGACAAGATACATTAGCGTTCATGGAGGATGAATATTAAGAGCGACTGAAACGTTGCTAAGTTGTCGGGTCAACTTCACTGTCCAATGGAATGGCACATTTTCCAGCCGTATCGACTGCTGACATGTGGTGCTCAAGAGCTTGAGACAATCGCGACAGCAAAGGTAAGGAGGGCCGCCCAAAGAGCTGTCATGATGAACATTTGGATGACGGTCCAAAGGCAGGCAATAGATCGGTCAAGACACGACCAATCATAGCAGGGTAGTAACTCTTCTCCAATCCCCGAGATCTGGTACCGATAGCACCAGACTTTACAAGACGTTACATGAGAGGAACGGGCAAGGAATTCGGATTCATGAACCAAATTGGCAATGCCATAAGTTTTTCTGTATACCGTCCTGAGTAGAGGTGTCGATACCAATGAAGCAAACCTGGGGCTAGGGAAAGGCAACTTTGGAAAATGACAAAGCTAGTGTGAAGAGACGAATAATAATTTTGGTGACTTGACAGAATGAAGCATCCAAGATGTTGCCAGGTAAACGCATACAAAAACCTCAAGAAAGGGCTGTGAGGCGGAAGCAGAATGATTAACTCCAAGTACGAAAAGATAGGGAAAAACGAGAAACCAGTTCAAATAGTCTATCTTGCATAGGTTGACGGGCGCTTTACATTTGTCTGGTAAATTCTTCTCTGTTGATAAGATAGTAAAAGTCGATTAGATACTGGAGCTAGAGCAGAGAATGATAAACCTCCATTTTCCGAGTCTGGGTGATTCACCCTGGAATAATAAGGTTCTTTGTATTACCAGTTTACTCTTCATTCAATCCTTATACTCGTAGAATCCTTTGCCATTTTTCCTTCCATACCACTGTGCATCAACCATCCTTTCAAGGAGAACACTAGGCCGATATTTAGAATCTCGTGTTCCCTCATAAAGCGTTTGTTGGATTGCAAGGCAAGTGTCAAGACCGATGCTAGATATTCGTATGAGGTAAGCAGGAGTCGATCAAAAAACTTTACAACCCACAAGTCAGCCAGTTGAAGTGGACCCATCGGATGGTTCATCCCAAGTTTCAAGGTGGTATCAATGTCTTCACGAGTTGCGATGCCCTGCGTTCAATTCAAGAAGTTGTCAATCGTCCTTGCGGGAGCGATAATGTTAGATAGTAGATTCTGTGCGGACAGACCTTTTCGAGACACATGATTGCCTAGATAGAAAATGAAAATACAGAACAAAAAAAAGAGATAACAAAGCCGGTTACCTCATTGATGAACGGCATGAGGAGAGCATTTGAAACGAAGCCAGGGACATCTTTCGATGTAGTAACCTCTGAAGCAAGCGAGAATATGAATTCAAGGACCTTACAAAGGTTTGGAATATACAAACCTTTACCGCAGGCAATGGCAAATGAGCGAGCCCTGTCAAGGGTTTGCTCAGAAGTTTGCAGAGCTGAAATTAGCTCCACCAGTTTCTGGAACACGCCATGTCAGAATATAAATCAGTATGTCGAAAAAATCATATTGTAGTCACCATGACAGGCACCGGATTGAAGAAATGGAGTCCTTAAAATGAGCAAACTTGACACCTCAGAATGATTCCTCTGCTAAACTTGTATCCGTACCAACGACTCGTGAAGTGCTTTTCTTGCCTTCTTCACTTGCAGGAGCGATGCCTTCAGGAACAGCAGAAGCTGCAATTTTGGTAATGCTAATTGAGCTCGTGTTGGTGGCTAATATAGCTTCTGGTTGAAGTTCCATTGCCAATTCTCTGAATATGGATTGTTTGAGGGATAGTTTCTCTGAAACGGCCTTACATTTTCAATTTATCATCAAGAAGTCAATAAAAAGAAGAGGAGGCACCTCGACAACCATATCCACGTCCCTCAGGGCTTTGATCCCTTGTTCCTGTCCTGCAACCGCGATTCTATCCCTAGACTCTTTTGCTTGCTCATTAGTCAAACGACCTTTTGTAACATCTTTTGCAAGTAGCTTGTCAATAAGAGAGAGCCCTTTCTTGACTTGTTCTGGAGATTTATCATAAAGTAAGACCGGCACTTTAGCGCGAAGGGCGGAGATCATCGCTATTCCTGTTCCCATCTGGCCTGCGCCTAGAACACCAAGGGTGCGAATTACGTGTGTTACTGACATTTTGGAATTGAGGAGCTATGCACAGCTTCTTCAAGCGTGCCTCAAGGGGTGTCGGAACTTGGAAGCAAGGCGGAAGTCAAGTAGACTGTAGTCCGATACCATCAGCGGATCATTTCTCACGTTCATTCTGTGATTTCATACGTCTGTCTCAGAGCATACGTTTCTCTTCGTTTATTTTAACAACTTACAAGATGGGCGCTATTTTTTTGCAGCATGGAGGAGTCCAATTTTAAAGATTAACTTTGACGAAGAATAAGACTACATAAGTAGGAACTATTTAAAAACAAAGACAGTAACCATTAATTACTGTACCATTTCGTTCAATTCGTCCAACACGTGACTTTCCCACGTTTTTGAAAAATCTCAGAAAATTGGATAAATCGAGAAAAAATTAAATCCGAGGTCAGAAAAAAATGGGTGTGACACGTGACGGACGAATTGATTGAAATGGTACAGTATTCGTATGATGGAAGACTTGTCGACACGATTTTCCAGCATGTGTGACTTGGGACTATTGTGACTATCGTTATCTTAGACATGTTGATTTCTCTGGTTCAGTTAGCCATTACATCTACACACGATGTTTTCCGTTCAGGGTTTGCGTGTTTTATCCACCGGACAATCTCGGCAATTTACTCGTCACTTTTTATTTGGCAAAAAGCCAGAGCCAGAGCCAGAGCCAGTGAAGTCTAGGAAAAGTATTCTTCCTATCGACACGTATGATGGTCAGGGGGCAATCAATGGATACGTCGTCTCATTGAAAGATGCCTCGAAAAAGCAGGCCGTACTTTCTCAACTCGAAGGTTGCGAGTATAATATCATGTCTGAATTTTCCGAAACCCTTCCTTGCTTCTCAGGTTGTTGTTCCTGCCTTCTGTGTGGATTTGTGCTCATCTTGCGATTGCCTAGGAAAATTTGACACAAAAGCATTGCACATTCTTCGAACAAGTCTAGATGTCAAAGCGATTGCTGAACGTTATCCTGTGGGCACTAACGATGATGGAGAGTAAGTTCTGTGTCCTATTGTAATTGCTCAAACTGAAAAATTACTGGCTCTAGAGTATTATGAAGTACTGTCGTTGAAACCAATCACGCAATGCTTTCCTGGAGTAGCTTAAGTAAACAATTATGCCTCTTGACAGAATTTCAGAGTCCTACCTTCTGTGGCACAGAAGTCACCACCGACTCGGCTTTCCTTCGCCCTCTGTGAAGTGGTCCCTCCCATCGTCAAGGGTGGAGCACAGTGGGGTTTTGTGAATTTCTGTATTGTATTTAGTATGCACAACTTCCATCACTGATGTGTGAGAGGTGAGCTGGCTGTTTATGGACGGAGACAAATGAGAAGCGGACCTAAGACGCGGTTGATTTTCTGCGATGGAGTTTCCCGACGTAAAGTGCTTGCATTTGGATCTGATAAATATGCCCTGCTCTCAGGCTTGTTATCGGGGTCCAAAGGGGAATAACAACTCTCCCAGGCCATCCTGCTTCTAGGTATTAAGAGGGCGCTAGTAATTCAATTGTAACAATAATTTCAGTTAACCGATTTAATCCAGATTAGAAAATAAGATTACACACTTAAAAGTAATGCGATCAAAAAATTCATCGGAATACTTAAGATCGGAAATCTCTATGAACGGTAAGACCCCCTGAGAGAGCAGAAAAGCTGGGGAAAAGATGGCGGGAAAAAGAACCCGATGACGGTGACGCAGAGTTGCAATGGCAGGAATGATATCAGCAACGATGGTTTGGCCCAGGTAGGTATCTAACAGCCACAAGATTGTTAACCATATAGCAACAGAAAAAAAGACGAGAGCCCATACCTGGCACAGGCGCACGTAGGAGGTGATTGATGTACCGAACATCTTGAGTCAGATTGACGTCACGGACGCGAGCTTTGAGTTTTGCGATGGCAACCAAAGCGAGGAGAAAAATAGACCCTGAAAGCCATGAGAGCTAGCTGTTAACCTTGCGGGGCCTGCTCACCGCCACCTGCCAACAGGCAGTATTTGGCCCCGTCCGAGACATAGCGTGCAAGGGTGCGATATGACCGGTGTGTCTGACTCTCAATACTTTTCAAAACAGTAGTAGGCGCTTGCCGTGTTTGGTTGCAGGTGCTGCACGCGTACCTTCAGCATCATACAGAAAAATTACAGGAAATAACACACCTGACAACCTTGTGTCTCAGCTGGATGCAGTTGATCATATAAACAAAATCTAAGCAGTTAGCACTCTGCTCAGCTTGGATACAGCGCAAGGCTAGGTTTTGCAAGGAATCATCCTCTCCTTCCGCCCCCTCCGGGATATGGCCCTGCAGTGATTGGAAGAGATGGGAAACAGCACGGGAAACATCGGAAGTTGTGTCCTTCACCACTTCTCGACCAGCTGATGCAATAGCAGCGACAAAGTACGATGCTTTGTCTGACAGACACTGCCCTTCTGGGCCGAAGTCTTCCACAGCGGCCAGTGGTTGAGCGGAAGACTGCTCCAAGACTTCGTCCCTGGGAGGCTCCTCCTCCTCCTGATATTGAATTTCCTGAGGCCGATCAGCTTCCAATCTGCCAGGCTGTTCTACTGGTTGATGAAATGTAGCAGGCCCTGTTTCTGTTTTCCTTTTCTTTGCCCTCCAAGCAGTGGAAGCAACGTGCAGATCTTCCTCAGTACTCTGAGCCTCTCCCATATGGGATTCTTTGTCAAACTCAGGGACAGCTGTCGAGACTCCACGTCGCCGTTTCCCTCCTTGATGATTGACTTGCAACACGGGAGACGACTTAGCAGGAGAGTCGCCGGAGATATCCAAAGAATTTGTTGGAGATAAGGCTCCACTGGAAGGGGACGGAGTTGGAAGATAAGCAGTAGGATGTGTAATGCCCTGGGACCCTATTGAGTCCTGGAAACAGTAAACGGAACCAACTAAGGAATCAGTTGACATCTAAGTTCCAAGGTTAGTTTCTTCGCGCCTTCTCTGGCACCTGCCGACCTACCAGCGACTCGTTGCATACGCCGGAAGTATTATTTGCAATCCATTCAAAGGCATTCTCTTTGGGCGTCTAAGAATTACTTAATGAGAACATAACGCGCCAGGCAAAATCCAAATTTGATTTGATCACTCACCAAGAGCCCAAGGTCTGAAGGACCCTGAGCAGCGGCAACGGGGAAGGAAAGGCCGTGAAACAAAGGGAATTGTCCAATGACCGCGAGAGAGGGCGATTCACATAGGACAGCTTCTTCCGAGCGTTGGCATGCCAGAGAGTCCTGCAACTGGGTTACAACTGATGAGAGGACGAGCGGGATGTCTGGAAGCCTAGATAGCACAGCAAATAAGGCATGCTCTTGTAAAGCGTTCAAATTCAGAAGCATGACGTTGAGGTGAACCAGACACCCCGTGTGAATTTAAATAAATCAAAGGGTCGTCCAGGGGCGTGTCTTTTAGTCTCCCGTGTTCGGTTACAGTGTAAGTTACACTGTCAAGCATCCCAACAGGCCCACGCAGCTCAAATACGTGTCCTCCCCTTGCAAACGGGCAAAAGCTCCCTGGCAAATGTTTTCTATACAAAAATATGTACGATCACGTCCCTAGCCTGGGAGAAACAATGCGACAGCAACACGCATTGGTTTGCCAATTGTTCGTCGCCAGTTTGGGATGAGATGATGCATATCTCTAAATCTGCATTCGCGATGGAGGTACGAGTCAATGAAACCCCTATTGTCCTAATTAGCTCTGTCGTCACCACTGAGGTCAAAGCGCGGTCAGGCCGTGTTATAATGAGACAGAAACGCGATCCCCTCTGTATCAATTAGATAACTGTCGCTGCCTTAGTAGCAATTATAACACTGGAATGGCAAGTCGCCGCCCTCCCCTGTGATACGACTCGCTAACCTCACTATTATCGCAGGATATGGCTTCGAAAGGTGTGACCGAACGACTTCCTGGAGAAGAGACAGCGAGGACTAGATCTCCCGCAAGACAGGAGTCCGAAACGCCAGGCAAGGATGTAAACAAGAACCATAATGGTGAAGAACCACACGTTCTGGAGGCTTGGGGTAAACTCTCGAGTCCATACGTCCTTCACTGGGCGGATCATCCGGTGGCAGAAGCAGACGACAAGGTACGTCCTCCAAGTTCAACCCAGAGTAAAGAAATCTGGACACCAAATTTGACAGACGACCATCAAGCGAGCGCCGCCGCCCTCCGCCTTGAGGAACGTGGATCTATCCTTTGAAGAAATGGTGCAAATGCTGAAGGACTCCCAAACCACCAAGAACAAGGGTCGCCACTTGAAATCAGGGTGTCTATTTCCCTATCCAAAGAGTCCGGTCGCCGACAAGAGCCGAAAGTCAAATGAGGATCAGTCGAGCCGCAGTAGTCAATAGTTTTCAGTTTGGCTTTGACTCAAAATGAAGCACGACCACGATGGGAAGGTTGATAAAGTCCAGCAAGGAACAGACTACCCCACATTGTGGTGGATATGTATTTTCTGATAGAAGTCGATAAAAATGTTATTGATATCCGCTGCCGTGACTGAACACCCTCGGCTAATGTGACTTGGGCCAAAGTGAAACGTGCCCGGAACCTTGTCCATTCTTGTCTTCTCATGTTGTAGTCAGGTATTCACGACAAAAGGCCATTTCTTCTCTTCCAGTTCCGTTGACTTGATCTTCCAGGTCCTCTGTGAGGTTCTCACCAGGTCTTTGGTCTTGGTGACCTTCGTGAGCAAACCCTCCAGCTGACTATCTTACTTTCTAAATTCAATCTTTTGCAGATACGACTCGGGGAATAATAGTTTGGCTGAGTCATGCTTATCTATCCTAGCCATGGTCGAGAAAAAGGGGAGAAAGATTGGGAGATCGTGCCAAGCGATTGGTGGCGTACATCCTATACCGCCGTCTCATGGGTCTACAGTCAAGACGAGGCCAAAAAGTTTCACCATCCCCAGTACACTGGTTCGCTATTCCTATGGCCTTTAACTGGGCGGAGACGAGCGTCGCCAAGCACAGAGCGCCGAGGGGATGGTGATGTTTCTTTGAATGTGGATTTGGCGGGCGTAAAAGCTGCTTTGGATCCAGTGGTATCGTACGAGAGGAACGTTGGTTTCCACTACAAACTCTTCCCCGACTTCGAACCTCGGGAGCTGGAGGCGCTTATTGCTATCGATCTCCTTTCGAGAGTCATTAATGAAGATGACACTAGGGCGCATCAGGTCCGGTGGAACGAACTCTTGGAAAATCTCATGCGTGCACCTTTACCGGAAGCTAATGACAGCGACGAGTCCTCTGAACTAGGTGCTAGTTGCTCGTCACTGGGAGACATGCTCTTCCAGTCGACCTCAACTCTCTCGAGCGTTGATCTCACTTCATCTGATGGCTCTTTCGAATCATTTGAATTGCCTTCGACGCCCAGGGCGAAAAATTCCCAAAATCACAACGTGGAGATCAAGGATATTTCGCCTACAGGAAGTGTCACCGGCAGTCTTCACATTTCTCCTGTCCGATCCCTGAATGCCTCCGCTTCATTATTTATCCCGCCCAAACTGAACGACGAACCAACTCAGTTCCCTTCACTAAGCAGCATCCCGGTGGCTCCTTCCAAGTTGCCTTCGTTTGCTGACTTTACCTTCCCAACATTGAATCCACCGGTGTCCTCGTCCGCTCCATCGGCCCGACTGAAAAAGGATAGCGAAGGTTTTTTCACAGAGGATAACAATAACAACACTGCCACTGCAACGCCACTCCTCCCGCCCTTCCTCCAGGAACCTTCACATCGCAGCGGACGTACGCGAAAATCACGTACAAGGGAAATAGTTGACCGTCTAAGATCCGAGTCTGGGCCGAACGAAGATTCTCCTCACTCTACTCAAAAGATCAGGAATGTCATTTCGCCAAAGTATGCAAGTTACAGTCCCAGCCCATTGCTTAACGACTTTCCTCAGCCAACACTGATCAAAACGCGGAGGAGTGTCTCAGAAGACAGAAGTGGTGAGCATCGCCGCTCTGCATGCTTAGCATCGACATCGCTTTCTGTTTCCGCTGCGATTTCAAGGTTCTCTTCACCTGAAGCAGAGGATGATGATGGCTGGATCGACGTAGCCAATCCAATGGAGAAATCGACCAGGACGCGCGATCTATTTTTGGCTCTGACAAGGAGAAGGACCAATTCAGTGTCTTCAGAGGCGTTGAAAGACTTCGCGAGCGCAAATAATTCTACATCGGATGCTACAGATGTCGGTGGTGAAGAAGGCACGAGTACGAATACATCTATGTCGTTATCGTCTGCCTCACCACCATCCACGCCGCCTCCCCTTTCCAAGAGCGCAAATCTGCTTACCTCACCGACGCAAGCGAGGAATGGCCCCGTAATATCGAGTGATGGATGGATTGAAAGCCCTTCAGCTGCACAGGAGACTTCACCAAAGGTGCTGAAAGAGAAACCCCCGAAGAAGGACACGAGTCAGAAAACGAAGGCAATGCACAATCATAATAACCATAACCATGGGCAGCTTAACCCTTGGACTCGTGGTTCGATCTTTCAACCATCGCTTCCTCTGGGCCCTCTTCATCCACCTCAGCTCCAACCCACTGCGTACAACCGTCGGCATCCCCACGTCCTTTCTCCTCATCATCCTCATCCTCATTCACATGTTATGCCTCACACTGCCGCACCTCCTCCGCCTCCTCCACCAGGAACAGCCCCAATCCCATATTTCTTCCCTTCATATCCAACTGTAGCCATGCCTGTCAATATGCCTATCTCACCCATGGCGTATTCGACCAACTTTAATGTTTTGCACGTTCCTAATGCATACCCTATGCCACCCACGACAACGACAACACAGACATTCGGTGCGCCTCCACCTCCACTACCACCTCCTTCAGGTTATTCACACATTCATACCAACAACTTGATGTCGTCAGCGAAGGCGCCTAGCCTGACCACCCCGGCGAACACGAACATAGTCTCAACAGTGACAGCTATGCCTATGCCAGTCCCTGTTGGTGTGGGGTATAGTGGTATGAATACCAACAGGAAGGTAGCAACAGGATGGTAAAGGAAAACCTTGGGGCTTGTTAACGGTCAACGCAGCAACCAGGTGTAAGAAAGTAACAAGTCCCCCTTTTCTTTGGATCTTGAGGACACGATTGGACTTTACGTCTTTTTCCCTCTTGTTTTTGGAAGAAAAATAACCTTTTTTTTCTCCTTTTCTGTTCTCCAGCAACATGACAAAGCACAACACACATTACAATCACGAATGAATCCATGCACAACCATCAAACCCTTTGTTTTCTGTTCTTCGTTCCTTTGAAGTGTACATCATGTCTTCTTCAAACTTGTAGTAGGTAGCTGAAATTGTTATGATAAGTAGACGTACGTAGCTAGCATTGTTCCTCTTTCTTGTTTACCTTCTTTTTTTCCCATTATGTTCTAAGAAGTTCCTCTGGCTTGCCAAGAGCTATTTATGCACTTGAAACTTTATTCGAAGCGAGAGAACCCTCAGAAAACAATTCCTTTTTCAATACATGTATCAATGTAACATTCAAGTATCGTCGTACAAAATCTTAAATTATTCACTGAAATTTTTTGGTGTGCAAATACGTCCACATGTGTTAGTTTGTTGAATTACTGAATCTCGACCACCCAATTTGTAGTAATCAACACTTTCGGATCCCTAATCGTCAACACACTCGCAGTCCCTTCCTTCTTCTCACCAGCCCCAACGCCAGGCGTCCACTCCCACCTTAAAGGCTCGTTCCTCCCCTGCACCTTCACACTGGAAGGCCTAGATCCCAATCCAACCACAACTAGCTTCTCAACTCTAACATTCGCAATGCTCTTAGCATATTTATTATTACTTCCATCATATCTGCTAACCAAATCGACACCATCGACTGCTTCAGAGGGTTTAGCTTTCCCAAGATCCGAGCTCGAGATACGAATGACTTTGCCCTTCTTGGACACGTTGAATTCGCGCCAGATAAAGTCTCCCCTTTCGTGATCATAGCTCGTACCATCATCCAAGTAAAGCTCACCCTTGGCATTACCAGCCTTGTTCAACACCACGCGTAACGTGAATGGATCGTTTTTCATCAATGAGGATGCTCGTCTTGGGCGTTCCCTAGTCGGGAGGATCGACCCACCTCGGATAAGAAGTGGGAGTTGGTGTAATGCGGCGGGAACGGTGACGGCCCGTCCTCCTTTCGAACCACGATAAGCGTGATGTGTGAAGTAGTCGTAGTAAACTTCGTCTTCGCCCAGATAGACGTTGGTTTCTGTTGCACCTTTAGTTGTTACGGGCTTGACTAGGAGTCCAGATGAGCCAATGTAGTATTGATCATCCATGTCGAATCCATTCTTGTCTTTTGGGAACATGACATATTGGGGCCTGTTCGAAATGATTGTCAATTATGTGTACCAAATCGATAAAGAGTATGCATACCTAAGGATAGGCAAGCCCGTAACTGACGTCTCTCTGAAGGCAGTATACCAAATCGGAAGCATCGCATACCGAAGCCTGAGGATATCTTTCACGATACCCTTGTATGGCTGATCAAGGAGGTAAGGTTCCCTCCGTTTAGTATCGATATGAGCATGAGCACGGAAGAAAGGTG
>JAIUJM010000998.1:0-10953 GCA_026262225.1 Inosperma sp. D86 | reverse complement strand
ACTCAACCGAACCCTGATGGAGAAGGTCCGTGCGATGCTCCATGAAAGCGGCCTACCGAAATTCCTATGGGGAGAAGCTCTAAAGTACGCAGTGTATGTGAAGAATCGTACCTGGACTCGAGCGCTCCAGGATATGACACCATATGAGGTATTGTGGGGAAGGAAACCCGATATCTCCAATCTTCATGTCTGGGGACAGAAGGTGTGGGTGCATGATGACAAAGGAACCAAGTTGGATGGTAGAGCCAAGGAGGGGTATTGGGTTGGAGTTGATGAGGAGAGCAAGGCTCACAGGATTTATTGGCCTGGAAAGAGGTCAGTGACGGTTGAAAGAAGCATCAGATTCCCACCAGAAGAGGTGCATGTACCGCTTGAGGGGGAGGATGCAGAGTTTGAGGAAAGAGAGGAGAGAGAGGAACTTGCTGAAGAAGACAAGTGGCCCATTTCTCCCCAACCCGAAGTTGAAGAACCGCCAATCCCAGAAATTGCGCCAGAGGCACCACCATCAAGCGATGATGAAGGTGGACGACCAAAGCAAATTCGAAAACCATCCGCACTTTTACGACGAATCCTACCAGGTGGTGAAGGAACCGCAACTGGATCGTCAAGGGGTCGCGCATTGCCGCATGGACTCCAGATTGTTCCTGAAGGGAATGAGGAAGCACCAGAGGATGCGAATGTGGTGGAGGTTGAATGGGCGATGGCGACGGTGATGGATTCCGTGGAATTCCTGAACCCAACTTACGAGGAGGCACGAAAACGTTTCGATTGGTCCAAATGGCAAGAAGCTATCAAAGCTGAGCTGGTGAGTCTTGAAGCAAACAAGACATGGACAGTTGTCAAACGTCCAAAGGATGTGAATGTTGTTGGATGCAAGTGGGTGTTGCGGATGAAGAAGAATGCGGCAGGAGAGGTGGAGAAGTATAAGGCAAGGTTGGTGGCAAGAGGGTTCACGCAAATTTATGGCGTCGACTTTTATGAAACGTACGCACCGGTTGCTCAACTTTCATCTTTCAGGTTACTGCTCGCAATGGCCAACAGAAACGGGTGGCCAGCCGATTCATTTGATTTCGATTTGGCATATCTAAATTCCATACTATCTGACAACGAAGTAATCTACCTGGAGCAACCAGCAGAATACGCCAAAGGAAACCCAAAGGAAGAAGTGTTCCGCCTGCGAAAGGCATTGTATGGGTTGAAGCAAGGGGCGAGAAGTTGGTATGAGACGCTGAGGAAGGCTTTGGAGGAGTTAGGGTTTCGGCGAACAGAAGTGGACCATGGAGTGTTCGTGAAGAAGTGGGAGGATGGAAGATTTGTGGCGATGGGTGTGCATGTGGACGATTGCATGGCGGTTGGAACGACGCAAAATCTGTTGAATGAGCTCAAGGGGCGGATGAACAAGAAGTATCGACTTACCGATCTGGGACCATGTCGATGGTTACTGGGAATCAAGATCGAACGAGACCTCAAGGAGAAAACAACGGCGTTGTTGCAGCATGCGTATATCGAATCCATTATTTCGCGATTCAATTTCGATGATTTGAAGCCATCATCGATCCCGATCGAACCATCAGCACCTTTGTTAAGGAGCCAGTGCCCCACAACGTTAGCCAGAATTGCAAAAATGAAGAACATACCTTATCGAGAGGCAGTTGGCTCTCTCATGTATGCGGCGATGGGAACTCGACCTGACATCGCATTTGCGACATTGACCGTAGCGCAGTATATGGACAACCCAGGCTGGGAGCACTGGGAAGCGGTGAAGAGGATCTTTCGGTACCTAAAGGGGACCAGAGAATTAAAGTTGGTTTATGGAGAAGTGAAGACGGATTTGGAAGGTTTTGTGAATGCAGATGGAGCTTCGCAGGATCACCGACGTGCCATATTGGGCTACGTATTTTTGGTGGATGGAGGAGCCGTGTCATGGTCATTGAAGAAGCAGGAGTTGGTTACGTTATCGACAACAGAGGCGGAATATGTGGCGGCGACGCACGCTGCAAAGAAGGCGGTATGGTTGCGTCGACTTATCGGAGAAATTTTCTCACCGCTCAAGGAACCGACCACTTTGCATGGGGACAACAAATCGGCAATCGCGCTCGCTCACGGCGGACAGTACCACGCGAGGACGAAACATATCGATATCCGATATCATTATATCCGCTACATTATCGAGGCGGAAATGATCAAGTTAATTTATTGCCCCACAGGAGAACAAACGGCGGACATACTCACCAAGGCGCTGCCTAGCACAAAGGCTAAGCATTTTGCGATTGCGATGGGACTTCGTTCGGTTTGAGGGGAAGTGTTGAATATAGCAAACCGCGACTATGACGTCATTTATGGACAAGATGTCAAAGTCTTGTCCATGACAGGTGACATGGGAAGTTTTCCCACGATGCCTATGTATAGTGCAGACGCGACGCGTCGTGCCACCTCAGTCTTTTCTACAAGTACTGAGGTGAGCACGACTTTAGATATTTCATATAGAGTTACTTATCAGTTGTACAGTTACCGTTTCAATAGGTAACTAATATTATAGTCTTTTCTACAAGTACTGAGTTACCGTTTCAATACCTCCTTTGGCCATCTGTAAAGACTTTTATGGGGCTTGCTAAAATAGAGCCAAGGTTCAAGCTGATGTCTTTTCCTTTTTTTTTATTCCATAGGATACTTGCTAGCCTCCATATTTGTGCTTGTCCAGCTGCATGACATTGGGTGAGAATGTGCTCTAGCGTCTCTATTGTTCCACACTGTTGGCAGTTTCCCCTCTCTTGGTATTCTGGTGCAAAGTTAGTTCGCATCCAGTTAGTTCCAATCATGTATGCATCATGGATAGCCATCCATAGGAATGCTCTTATTGTTCGAGATATATCTCTTTTCCTTATAGCTCGCCAGATTTCAGCCTCATTTATTTTCTTGTGGGATTCAGCATTTGCTTCTTGCAAGATGATTTCAATATTTGTCTTAGTATGGGTTCTAGCTTTGTATGCCCTCATTTTTATTTTCCTTAAAATTTTATAGGCCAGGGCTTGATTTAGAGTGCATAGTTTTGCTCCTGTTATTAGAAGCTCTGGTCTAGCAGTTAGATCACCCTTCTCTTCCTCATTTAGGTTGCTGGCCTGGACTAGAAGGTGTTCTATATCTTCTTTTATAGACTGTCCCATTCTTTCCAGGCTCTTGTATGTGAAAGTTGTTTCTTGGCTCCGGGTTCGGAGTCCTGCTACTACAGCTCTGATATAGCTTGTGTGTGGTAACAATGCAAAGCCCTGGTCTTCAAGCTTAGGCAGCTTGGTTGTCAGGACATCAATTAGCTTTTTGTTATTTATTTCAAAGTGCACTTTTGCTTATGTTCCAACATATTGGATTGCTTTTTTAATAGCTATGAGGCCTCTCCAAGATCAGCCTGGTTTTCTTTTGGGGGTTTTATCCTGAGGGCAACATTTCTTCTGTCATTTTTTCCAAAGAAGAGAGCAGCAAGGAGCTTGGTGTCATTTATTTCTCCTTGGAGTTTTACTACTATGTGCACCTTTTCTTCAGCACTTTGGTTTTCATTATTAGGAATTTCATAGAGGGCTTCAGTTACTTTTCCTTCAGTGAAAATTCTAAAAGCCTCTTTGATTGAACCATTTGTCTCAATAATACCATTGAAGATCTGTCTTTTTTCAGTTTCTAGGTCATTGATTGTCCCTACAAAACTGCCTTTATTTCTTCCTGGCCATTTCTCTGGATTCCATTTTGAGGGGAGGAGTTGAACTAGTTCTATTGCTTTTCTATAGCATTCATGTGGGTTATCACAGTTTGTGTTATCACCATATTCAATACATTTTTCACATGTACAGTTTGGGTTTGGTATGTGTTCATTGCTTTGCAGAACAGCTGCTAATTTTATAGTGTCACCAACTTTCTTGACTGAGTGGTTGGTAATGAGACAACTACCTGCTTTCGTTGTGGCTATTCTTTTTATTTTAGGGTCTGCTTTTGAGTGGAGCCATATTGGCATTTCCATTGTTATATCCTGTGAGTAGACTGCACTCTCAAGCTGTAGATTGAATTTTTTTGCAGTTTTAATTAGTTTTTTTACAGTTTTTGGTGCTTTAGCATCATTTTTAGTTTTCCAGGTCTGCAGAAAGATGTTTTGTTTTATTTCCAATACTATGTTTTCCTCTTTTTTAGGACATCTTATGGCCATTAGCGCATCAGTCACTATTGCCCATAGTGGGGGATTGGCATCACGTTTAAGAAAGGATTTGAACCATATTATATCAATCGCTTCATTCCGGGTTCTGATATCTAGAACTGCTCTTCCACCCTCCTGAATTGGGGCTTGAATAGTTTCCATATTTACTGGTATGAGTGTTTTGTCTCCCTATATGAATTTCCTAATTCTCTTTTCTAGTCTTTTTTCAATACCTGGCGGCATACCTTGCACCTGTGCTAGATATTGTGTCATTCCCCCCACTACCATCTGTATGATTAGCTTGCGGTCTTCAATGATAGGGTTTCCTTTTTCCCAATTGTTTAGAGCCTTGTCTATTTTTTCAAGATGGGAGGTCCAGATATGCTCATCCTCAATGTTATTGCCCATCCAGGCACCTAGAATCCTTACAGGCTCTCCTTCCTTTGCTATGTGAATATGTTCAGGGACTTGTGTTTCACCATTTATGGTGCCTCTTCTTTCAATAAAGTCTAACCTGTAGTCAGGTGCTCCAATTGGGATAATTTCTGTTTTTTGAGTATTGAACTTTGCACTTGATGCAGTGCACCACTTTGCCAGCATCTCTTGTAGGTCTGCCCAGCTGTCCTTTTCAGAGAGGAAGACAGTTGTATCATCTGCAAATAGATTTGCTATTAATTTTTCTTTACTCCCTGGTATATTATATCCTTTTAGCTGAGATTCTCTTAGACTTGCTGCTAGTGGTTCTATTGCAAGATCAAATAGTAGACATGACATTGGGTCTCCTTGACGTACCCCTCTTCTCACTGTGAAGCTTGAGCTAAGATAGCCATTTATCATCACCTTGGTTTCTACATTGTGATAGAGTGCTTTAATTATTGAAATAAATTTATTAGGAATTCCAAATGCTTCTAGTACCTTCCAGAGGTAGTTATGGTCAATTTTATCATAGGCTTTCTCCTGGTCTAGTGCAATAATCATTCCATTTTGCTCACTTGCTTCAGCATAGTTTATCATAACCTCAATTAGTTTTGTCTGTTCTGCTATTGATCTCCCTGGTACAAAGCCTGCTTGGCTTTCATGGAGCACTTCTGGTGCCACCTTTGCCAGGCGCATTGCTAGGACCTTAGTTAGAAGTTTATAATCTGAGTTTAGTATAGTTATTGGTCTATAGTTTGCTATATCATTCCTATCATTTTTCTTATAGATTGGACACATCCATCCAGTTGAAAAGCCTGTGTCTGGCATCATTCCATTTGAGTGAATATCATTAAAGACTGCGGTCATTAGCTTTATAATACTAAAGCTGGCTTGGAATTCTGGAGGTGCATTATTTATAGGCCTTGCATTTTCCTCTGCATTATTTTTTAGAAATTGCTCATGCAAATGCTTCCACAGTTCATATGTGATTCCATCTATTCCAGGAGACTTTCCGTTCTGTGACTTTTTTAAAGCATTTTCAACTTCATCCTCAGTAAATCTTTCCCCTAGTGCATTCTGCTGCTCACTGTCAATTTTTACTTTAAGAGTGTTTATTACCTCTTCAGTACATTGTTCCTTTAGTTCAGGGTCTATCTCTATGCCTATGTTTTGCAAGTCATTGTGGTAACTTCGTGCCAGTTCAGCCATTCTCTTTGAGTTCTTTTCATATGGGTCGCTGTCCCCTCTCTCTTCTTGGCGAGGTTTCTGCAGGGCATAAATTATGTCTCTGGTCTTAGCCTCTTTATTGCTCCATGTCCATGATTTTGACATAGTTTCCCCTTCAATTTTATTTTTGGTTGCAATTGCCCCTCTTGTTTTAAGATGTTGTTTTCTTTTTAGGGCTGTAAGCCTGGTTGTGAGTACTTCTGATTTTTCCAGCTTTTCATTTTCAGTTATAGTCTCATCATTGTTGATATTTGATAGCTCTATTTCACAGTTGTTTATTTCTCTAATAATTTTTGGAACAATTGCTCTTTCTCGTTTTCGAGCCATATCTAACACATCTCACTTGAATTTTGTATAGATTTGTTGTGGATTTTTATGAGTTGATCTATTTTGTTCGCTCTCTTCCACTTCCTGTTGAGCTTGTCTGCCTCTCTCATTAATGTATTTTAGGAGGGTCTATCTCTGATCAAGTGGTCTGGGATTCTCCACCATCCTGTTCCTGTTTCTGGTGTATTTTCGTCTATTATTTGCACACTAACCATATGGTGGTCAGCATTTGGCAGCCCAGTTGTGGTTATTTTCCATTCTCTTGCTGTTTCAGTAATTGCAGATTTAGTATATATTCTGTCAATTCTTGATTGTGCTCTTGTTCCATTGGATTGGAGATATGTATAGGCCACTGTGTTTGGATATGTGCACCTCCATCCATCTTCTAGCCTCAGAACTTGCTTTAGCTTATCCAGTGCTTCTGTAGCATCTGTCTGATCTCCATGTGCAGGGAGTCTGTCAATTGCATCCTCTACTATATTGAAATCACCTGCCATAATATCAGGTTTTTTGCTTGGGTTTTGTTCAAAGAATGTTTTTAGTTCACACCAGAAGTCACAGTTCTTACTATAGTCATTTGGAGCATATATTGCTAGAAGTTTTATCTTACGTTGCATATTTATTTTAAGTTCTAGCAGTAGAGCTCTTCCCATTATTATTTCAGTGACTTTAATTGCATTCTCGTCTGTTGGCACATATCTCTTGTTGAGGACAAAGGCTACACCTGCTTTTCCAGTAGGGTTTTGAGGATCTGCAGAATATATAATTCTTATTCTTTTATCAAATAGTCTTTGGACTGTAAGGCATTGTTCTTCGTTCATATGTGTTTCTTGTAGCATTAGTATTTCTACTCATTCATCACGCATGACTTGATTGACATGATTCCATTTAGATTGTGCATGGCTCTGACTACCAGATCCAAAGCCTTTCATATTAAGAGAGGCTATCTTAATTGCAGCCTTAGTTGCTTTGTGTGACCTCTCTCTTCTTGCTCGTCTATTTGTGATTGCATTGGTATTAACTTCTGCATTATTGGTGTTCATCACTGATTCCCCATTCTGGGGACCTGCTCTTTGCAGGTGCTCTCCATTCTGAGGAGGCATGGCCCAGTTGCTTTGTTGCAGCTGGTTATCTCTCCCATGAGGTTGTCTCACCTCATGGGTATCCACTATTTGTGGATTGTTCCCTGTATGGGATCCGCTTGCCGAACTCACTGTACTGTCATTGGGGTTTGGTAAAGCGGCAGAACCCATTGCCCCTCCAGATGCAGTGAGGTGAGTGCCAACCTGTAAAAAACCAGTCAAAAAAGTATCAGTGTCAATATCAGTATTTCTAGGGGTAGTAGCAGTTAGTAGTAACAGGAGTAGGGCTAGCTGGGCCTCTGCTCTTGTCTAGCGGTTTCTGAGAGAGTTGTCCTACTATTTGGGCTATAGGACCACTTGCTCTAGAGCGCCTAAGGGCATGACTCCGCTAGTAGCCTCTATATTCATTTCAGACCTCCTGTCCAGCAGAGCTGTCAGTAAATTCAGTCCTCAATGTTTGCGCAATTTATCAAAAATTTTTCAGTAGTGCGTCTTCTTCTGGCCCCAAAGCCAGGAATAAAAGTTTATTGTCCAGTTACAGCAGTAATGCATCCAACCCCTGATCTCCTTCTTGAGCTTCTAGGCACTGGGGCTCACCAGGTTCTTGATTTCTTCATTTTCTGTTACCTGGCTCACTTGGTTTGGTAGGCGCTGATGAAATTGGGAGTAAGCTTACTTTTAGGGCATCCTCCTCCATTGCTTGCTTCCATTGCGTGGTTGCGTCTGGATCGTTTTTATTTATTAGTTCAGCAATTATAGCTTCTAGCCTGTCTGCTTCTTGGATTTGCTCATTTCGGCTCGTAATTGGCCTGGACATGATTTGTGTGTTGGAGATGTCATACTGGCTCCTTTGCCTCTTCCGGAGTGTTTGGGGACATTCGAGGTCTAGTGGTGGCGCTAGGTGCTTGCCACCTATGAGTGGTTCTTGGGGAGTGCCTTCTGTCTCCTTGGTCTGCGACTGTTTCACCTTTAAGGAGCATAGAGATTTGAACTTTTTGATGAGCGACATAGAAGCGTATAGCAGGTTGGGTGGCTTTGTCAGGCGTTTAATTGGACCGATCCTATATTATGGTTTGTGTTTATTTACTTGTGGCTATAGTAGCTATGCCTATTCAGGGCTAGCATGACTTAGAGGTGTTCAGGCATAGGAAGAGAGCACTGGATATATTAGACATGTGGTTGACATCATTACTAGATACGCTTTTTGTGACTAAGGCCTTCCCCTCTTGGAGCCTCTGTATAAGCCTCTGCCCCTGCTACCTTCCCTGGCCCTATTGCTTGGTCCCTGCTTTTTGGTGGAGCCTAATACATCATCTTTTTCCTCCCTGTTCTGTTTGGGACCGAGCCAGTGCTCAGAGTCCAAGAAGGGGCAGCAGAAGCCAGTGTGAAAGTTCGACTTACACCATACACAGGCCCTCCACTTCTTCTTCACCTCTAGAGCACTAAGCTCAGACCAGAAGGGGGTCTTCCGTATAATCTGGAGGTATTCGAAGTGGGTGTCATCATCATCCGCAAGGGGTTTCCCAGTAAGGATCCAGGCGGGTGTACTATTTTCGTCCTTATACAGGGTAGGGGAAATATGGAGATCGAAGGATTCTGTTGCAATGAAGGCATGCTCTTTCTTTGTGCCAGGGACCTTCTTGGCAGTGAGGCAGCGACTGGCAATGCATTGGAAGTCGTTGTTATTCCATAGGGCGTACTTGATGTCCCCAAGTGCCTTCTTCATCACCTTTTCATCAGGGGCAACAGTTTCTCCGAAGAGGGTCATGATGACCCAGGACTGCATCGATGGATCAAAGGGGACCACATTGAAAGCAAGCGTGGTGCTATACGCGAATGTTTGCTGCCACAGGAGATAGTCCTTCAGCTCTTCGCTCACCCCAGAAATGATGTAAATCCAGGGGTGGTCGAAATCGCCACTTGCTTTGTTCGTGGGAGCACCATGGGCAACCTTTACCTCTTGGTCATATCCAAGCTCCTTAACGAACTTCTGGATCTTGCTCGTCATTTGGGGATTGTCCTCATTGTACTTCTTTCCCGCTCCGAAAGGTATGATTGCCAGGTGGCTGGGGAGATCCTGTTCAATCTTCTCAACGATGTTCGGGTGGAGGTTTTTAACCAGATCCCAGTATTCGATGACTGCACAGGGGTAGACTGCAGTGTTGTACGGGGTAGCCTCTGTCATACGCCTAGGTACTTTTCCCCTCTGGGAGGTGTAGAGGTGGGGATTATCCTCCTCGTGGGTGGGGCGTACCATCGTGGTTGGGTCGCTAGGGAATTGAAAGACTTCCAGGTTTAGCTGTTTGCGAGTGGCAACAGGGGTGCCCTCGTCCTGGTAGTCCAAGTTCACAGGTTGCAGGACCTGGGCATTGGTTGTGGGGACAGGCCTAGCAGCCTCTGTCTGAGGGGCAGCCGAGAAGAGGTGTCCTTCCTGCAGCAGCAGGCCGGCAGCGGCCATTTCAGTTTCTGTCATTTCAGGTAGACCCTCTGACATGACCGTGTCAACGTCGAGGTTGTAGGTAGGCTCCGTTCCTATAGGGCCCCCAGCAACTACGTTTCCAGCTCGCGGGAATTCCTCCTCCGAAAGTTCTCCTTGGGCTGCCTTAGAAATTCGTCCGCTAACAGACCTTTGGTAGGGCTTTTGGGCGTCCTCAGGACGTGGCTGTTGGGGGGTGCTATCTCGGGGCAGGTTGGGCAACTTTAAGGGGTGTGGTTTAGCAGGTGGTTGACAGTAGAGCAGTAAGGGTTAGTTTTGCAACTTCGCCTCGCCTTTGTTTCGTGCCTGCCACGTGTAGTCCCAATTCGACTTAGCCCTGTTGCGGGCGAGCTGGTATCCAGCTCTGCGATGTCTCCTTGTTGAGATTATCAGCCTTTTCCGGCTTATTTCCCCCCCCATCCGGGTTGGGGACGTCTGTTAGTTTCCCCAGTTATCTGGGTACTCATCCCTTGGGCCACGTAGAGGCCAGACGTCGAACCACCTTTCGGGTGGTTCTATTCCAAGGGATCATCCACCTTGTTCCGCCGAATCACTTGTCCCGATCCCCTTTTTACTTATTTTAGATTCTACTCCGCGCTTAGTCGCACTCTGTCCCGCATTTACTTCCATTCCGTGCTTAGTCGCATCTGTTCCGCGGCTAGTTCTGTCACCCGATTTATTTGGGTATTCCGCTGCCGTTACTGGCAATTCCGTGGTCCTTGACCAAAAAACTCCGTTCCACGCCTTCAAAATTGTTTGGCGACCCCCACGGCCCTTGGGCCAAAATCACCAAAATTTTTTCAAATTCTGTTGTCTACTCCTAAAGAGGGAGGTAGTGGCTACTGCCATTACTAACCTACTCTGTCGCCACGCAACACTTACTCCGACCTGCTTTCATTTGGTACTCCGTCACCATACACATTTACTCCGTCGCCGTACATATCTACTCTGTTGCCTATTCTGTCCCGCTTGCATTTGTATCCCGCAGCCCAGTCCCTATGCCCTCCCGTTTCAGTCCTGCTGGTGCCAGGACCCACTACTCCTGTTCCGCACCAGTTTGACCTCTTCCGACCCCACCTGTTCCGCCTCTAATAAGAAATCCCGAGAATTCCCCAAGTCCCCACACTATTCCGCTCCTTCCAACCTATTCCGCTGTTCCATGGCTGCAAGTCACGTGAATTGGGCAGCATTCTCCCTGCTTACCTAATTGATGAGGGAAACCTGCCATAAACACATGACCTGACAAG
>JAIUJM010000997.1:0-10954 GCA_026262225.1 Inosperma sp. D86 | reverse complement strand
AATTAATTGCATATATGCTCATGTCACGTGTGACCAAAAAAATCATACAGCAGGTTGTAGGACTTTGGCACAGCATGTCGGTGGTGTTTGGTACAGCATGGCTTGCGGTGGATATTCGCGAATTCTGGACCAGCTACTCCAATCTCGCACGTCCCAAGGATGAACGTACCATCGAAGATTGGGCTAAGATGGTTGACGTCTTCCTCGTTTATGTAAGATCTCTGCTTCTGCCAAAATCTGCTTGCTGCATGCTCTTGTTAGATTTCACTTTTTGCTTCCGTTATCACAGCCTTCTGCGTTGATGCCATGCACTCTTTTCAGCCAGATCCAAGTGATGTGACCAACAAGATTCTTATCGCGATCTACAACGAGACAATGAACAAGACGCATCCAATCGACTTTTCAAAGTACCTCACTTGGGATAAAAGCGCTCAAAAACTTGTTTATTACAAAAATTTGCTACTCTACTTGAGCTTGGCAATTGCGATTATAATTGCTGCCCTTGCCGCTGTGTCCAGAATCTGGATTCTTCGTTACGGTCGCAAGTTGAAGTCCCCCCCGCCGGGACCACCACGTTTGCATGCCATGAAACGGCAAGAAATCTACGATGGATCACAATTATGGAAGCTAGGGGCATTTATCGAATTATTGCCCATTTTGACCGCTTTAGATGTATTCCTATTTGGACTTTTCATTCTGTAAGTGAGTTGTCTATCGCAAATAATATCACACTGATGATTGCATTCTAGCAATTCCATTGGTGATGAGAGTATTGGGTTCATTGTTACCAACGTCTTCCAGGTGGGGTTATGTTATTTTTCGATCGCGTCCTTCTCTGGGGCATTTATCCCGAACGCACCCTTCCGATCCTCATATTCAAAACTTATAAAAGACGCATTCGACATTATTCCCAATTACCGTTTCAACTTTATGGGAAGGCAGTTCTACCTCCGTGCAACCGGAATCATCGTCCTCATTGTGCTTTCTCTGAGCGGAATCGGTTACCTTGTTCCCTACGACCACCCTGATTATGTGGCTCTTCTATATGTTCCCACCGCAGCCATTTTTGCGCTGATGTACGTGTACAAAGGGGAAAAGAAAGATATTCGACGACAGTTTAATCTACCGATTTGCATCGTTCTTTATGTTCTCGTTGTCTACGGCATATACTGCATTGCGGTATTACAATTCCGCTATCCCTGGAGGTTCTACGTTGTATTTGGGATCGGCTGCGTTACTTTTGGCGTACTTGGCTTCTTCGTGGTCAAGATGACACGAGTGATGCCCTCTAGTACTGCAATCAACGCAGTGACCTGGATGCTCAGGACGTCCCCTTCGCCAAAGGCCATTTGGTTCCGGAAAGCGGTACAAGTTGCGGGAACTTCTCAGTATGCACAAGCTGAACTCCTAGAACATCTCCTTCCACTAGCAGAGCCCCTCATCATCCAGATCCTGCAAGACGGTGTACAAGGCATTACACCTCTGCAGAGGGAATATCTCGATTGTCTCGAACATTTGAAGAACAATCTCGAACCTCGCGAGGGTAAATTCCGCTATAATGAAGCTCCAATTCCATCAAAATCTTTAAAGAGGAAATTAGAAGAGTTGAAGGAGGTCGAATGCCCACTAATCATAGTTCGGAATGGGAACTGCAGGCATGTTGTGGAAGACAGTGACTCGAATTGTCCACTTTGCTCCGTAAGGCTTTTGGCCACGGAAGCACTGGAAAAGTTTAATAGACAACCAGGGGGTTCGTCGCAATCTGGACAGGATCGCTGTTGACAAGACTTAGATGGCATAGAGTCGTGGATTAGACTAGTCATTACCGGGTTAGGGATATAGAGTAATGTACATTGTACAAAAAAATTTGATTCGTTCAAGTGGGCGTGGTAGGACCATCACGTGTCCACCGTAATTTGGACTAAATGTTACCTGCAAGGGATGCCGCACGAGCGGAAGGCCGACCACTTCCAATTATAATGGCCATTCCATTGCCCGTGACTCGGTTTTCCTTAATATTAAGCCCCCTCACCATAAGTACAATCTTCAAAGAGCTTGTTACGGACAAACTTGGGATCACCACGATACGATTTGTCGGGCTCAGGATGATTAAATAACTCACTCGCAATCGAACACTGACGGGCCAGAATGAATAGGTCCTGGTTATACAGTTCCTGGCAAGTTTTGGAGGAAGAAGGAAATGGATATTTTTATTAGTAAAAAAAAGACAGCAAAATTATGCCGTTATCATAATTCGCCCGGAATTGCGCCAGGTACATAGACTCGGATAGAAGCAAATTCGAAATAAGCGTTCAAATAAGCGTCCGGATTGTTGTTCACATAATCTGCAACGTCGGACAATAAGTTTGTTGACATCTCACAAGGCGGCTGCAGGCACGAAGATGACTTACCTACACAAGTCGAAGGACAGCCGGAGAAAGGGTATGTGGCATTAGCCAAGTCACCACCTAGTATTTGAGTTAAATTCCGTTCTAAGGAGAGCATGAAAAGAGAAAACTACGTACAAAATGTTAAATTGATGATGATATTGTGATCAGAGAAGTGGCTAGCGAAGTCACAATTGGTACCAGGGAAGTAAGCAGTCGGGATGCCCTGTAGAGTAATAGAGAATTGTCATTGAGTTTTGCGAGGTCAAAGAGAAATCAACTACCCAAGTGAAAGGGTTGAGGAAGGGAGGGCCACTCATGACTTCGGCAGGGACAGTCGTATCGTTTCGTGACCAGAACCACATCTTGTAATAATTTTGTGTACGTTCAACAGCGAACCTACATTGTAAATAATGTCATTCTATTAGAAAATATTTTTTCGAGGAAGAATGAATTCACCATCCTCCACCATTTTTATTAAAGGCCGGTCCAAAACTGTTGACGGTAGGGAATCTAACACCACATCCTGTATTGCCGGTCGCAGCTACATCACAGTTGTTTGACGTAGAATTCCTGTAAAAGAATATCGACTGAGCAACATATTTAGTGTAGCGACAGCGTAAAAGAATCACCCCTTCTGTAGCCTCTTGGAGGGCATCTTACAGCCTGAACGTTTAACCACCAATTTAATCAAGGAACCCATCACTGAAACATTAAAAAACTCACCAGAGGACGTATGCAGACCAGCTGCGTTGGGTGACATATTATTAGCGCCTTCCATGATGTCAATCTCGCCCTTGATAACCACGAATTAAATTGAGTGGGTCTTGAAGGAGAGGATAAACTCACGCCCTTGGGCCAATTGTTTCCGACTTCCCAGATGGCAGGCCAGGTTCTATTTGTCATTAATCGTGCATTTGTCAATAACCTTCATTGGCTTGGTGAGATGAAGGGTATTACCCACATCCCTCAGGCATATGGCGAACGTCGAATCTGCGTATTCAAAAAAAAATCAACACCTCATCACAGAGGAAAAACCCCGCCAATCGCGACAGAAGTACATACACGACGATGTGCTGCGAATAGGTGTTCCAAGATTTGAGTCTCACAGAATTCCTGCCGGGGCCTGAAGGGTCCAACACTGACGTAGAATCCGCACGAATGATGAATGTGTCGGGCGAAGCAAAGGAAAGCCCAAGATTCACAGACGTGCGCCGATCCACATAATTTCTGAATAAATGAAAAACTGAGAATCATATTTAGGAGAGGTTGAGGAACTTACACGCGGCCATGAGAAGGATCAGGTATAGCTTCCCACTCGAAAAAGCTGTAGAAATTTCCGCCTATAACTGTGCTTACTATCGTGTATCCAGAGGCCGCACGCGAGAAGACCAGGACCAGGATGACGGGAAGGATTGCTAAAAGCATTTCTCACTTCTGAGTAAATGGGCGAGTAAGAGCTTGATAAGCTCCTCTGGAGGACAACCTCTCCATGTTGATTTGTTGCTAGCGGACCACAAATGCACGACGGAGGCATGCATGCACGACAAAAGGTCATCGCCGTTTGTCATCTTTTCAGTTTTGAGGACCGTGGTTCACGGAAACTTCCTTTTTTGTATATCCCGTGACTTTGACGATCAAGATTTCTCGCGGAGATCTATATCCTGAACGCGAATTCAACCCATTATTATGCCCTCATGTAAAGCAAAGCACCTTGTACAGCTCGCTAGCAGGTCTGAGAGGAAAAGGATGTTTCATTCAATGAGTAAAAAAGACATCAAGATCACTGTTCCGTGATCATAGTTCGTCAGTGATTAGGCTCGGTGCATAGACTCGGATCGAAGCAAAGTCGAAATAAGCATTCAAAAATGCGTCCGGGTTATTGTTCACATAATCTTTGAAATTAAGTTTGTTGACAGGTCTTTGGATACACGCATGACGACGTGACTTACCGAGGCAAGTGGAAGGGCAGCCAGAGGAAGGGTATGTGGCACCAGCCCAGTCACCACCTGCGGGTTCAAAAGTATTGGAGTGAAATTCTGTTCGAGGCGCATGAAGGGACAAATAACTCACAAAATGTTAAATTGATAATGATGTTGTGATCAGAGAAGTGGCTAGAGAAGTCACAATTTGTACCCGGGAAGTAAGCTGTCGGGACACCCTGGAAATATTAGATCTCGGTTGAGTTTCGAGAGATAATGGAAGAAGGAAGACGTGATAACTACCCAAGTGAGAGGATTGAGGAAAGGAGCGCCATTCATAACTTCGGCAGGTACAGTCGCGTCGTTTCGTGCCCAGAACCAAACCTTGTAATAATTCTGTGTACGTTCAACAGCGAACCTAGAGGTTTCTTGTTAGAGTGTACTTGTTCGAGGAAGAATGAATTTACCATCCGCCACCATTATTATTAAAGTCTGGACCGAAACTGTTAACAGTAGGGAACTTTTTAACACCACATCCCACGTTGCCGATCGCAGATACATCACAGTTGTTCGACGTCGCGGTCCTGTAGAATATTCGTTGAGCGGCATTGTTACGGACGTTGCAATGCACAAGGAATTACCCCTTTTGTAGTCGTGTAGAAGGCATGCTACAACCTGAACGTTCAACCACAAGTGATGTTGAGTTAAGGAGCTCATCTTCGAGAAAGAGGAAATAAATTTCACCGGATGATGTATGCAGAATAGCAGAATTAGGTGACTGATTATTCACGCCTTCCATAATATCGATCTCGCCCTTTCATAAACCCATATAAAGCCGCAGTGGGTTGCTTCGTGGATAAACTCACGTCATTGGGCTAATTTCTTCCGACTTCCCAGATAGCTGGCCAGGTTCTATACGGTTCATCAATTGTGTTCATTCATGTGCTTCGGGTGAGCGTTATCTTACCCACAACCCTCCGGCATATGACGAACGTTGAACCTGCGGGCTCCAAGATCAGCAAATCGGTCTATTAGTCAGAAAACCTACACAACAATGTGCTGGGTGTAAGTGTTCCAAGACTTGAGTCTCACAGAATTCCTGCCGGGGCCTGATGGGTTCAACACCGACGTGGAATCCGCACGAATAATGAACGAGTCAGGGGACGAAAAGGTCAGTCCAAGCTTTACGGACGTGCGCCGATCCACATAGTTTCTGAGATGTGAAAGTTGAGGATCATAGAAAGAGGGGGAGCTTTGATAACTCACACTCGACCATGAGTAGGATCAGCAATAGCTTCCCACTCAAAAAAGTTGTGGAAATCTGAACCTATGACCGTGTCCGCTATCGAGTATCCAGAGACCGCATGCCACGAGAGAACAAGGACCAGTATGCTAGAAAGAACCAGCGATAAAGGCATTTCTTACTTCTGATAAATTGAGAGAGAAGGGAGGGTTGCGGCCAAGTTCCTTGGAAGCACCATCCAAGTTGTTCAAAGGTTGCTAGCGGTTCATATTGCACGAATACGTATAGGACAAATCCCACGACCGAAAAATTATGTATACTGTACGTTAATCGTCATTCAGTTTGTAGTCGTCTTGGAATCAGTTGCGACCACAAACAACATAGAAAACTGTATTGGAATACATTCAACCTGTATGCATGAGAAATGTTTGGGGCATGTGGGGTTTATAACACGTACCTCCTGAATTTAAAAGCACGGTTTGTGCACAGACCGCTCAGCGCTCAGGGCTCGAAAATATGGTTCATGGTCACATGACTATTCATTTGACATATTTCAATTTGTTCCTGTCTTTTGTTTTGTCACCCATTAGGAGTTCAATTTGTGACGCTGACGCCGAGCAAGGCAGAGCTCCTGTAAGTATTGCTGATACTTACCACTCGAGTCCGAAAGGTGGTGCCTCGCAAATACCTTTTGCTGGTCTACGAGTGCCCATACCAGTAACATGGAGATTTTCGTCAGGTTGTTGGTTGGTGTTACCACTCCTCAAGCACCGTAAGAGGATCGCGGAGATGGTCCAATACAAATTTGGCGGCTCAACTTATTTGTTTGATTTTCAGTAGATCACGCCACCGACGTCGGTCAGTCAATATAATTTCTGCGCACGATCCTGACATGTTCCAATCGGACATAAGTTAGTTCATGCTCGAACTTCGAAGGGAAAAGCCCACCAAACCCATACGTATGTCCTGTCATATCATGCTATCGCCTATGAATCAACAGCTCCTTTTTTACCAGAAAGTTTTTCACAATCAGCCACCCGCCCAACCTTAATGCCGAGTCCGCAAAATTGTTACGATGAAGCAGCTTGTGTCGGGGATGTGGAGATTAAGTTAGACAGGTATTTAATCTTGTCATCACATTCTGCATCCCAACTCAACAAGGAAAAGGACCGGTATGTCCTACCAGCGTGACGAGATTCCGAGTTGATGCCCTTACCCTTGTCCAGATACCACCGATACTCAGTAATTCTGGTCAAGCTACAGAAAAGCTTCCTCCCTCTATTTTCTGCAAGGGCGGCGTATTCGTAGTGCGTAATCCTTCGAAACCCAGAGATCCAGAACAAAATCTGTAGAGCGTGCATCAGAGCGTCGACATTGCGCTTATGCGGTTACATAATTTGTCTGTTGAAGGTGTCAATGTGTTGTTGATGGAATTACAGTAGAGGCAGAGGAGCCTATATAGGTCCTGACGGACAGAATTTTACATATAGTTTACTTCAACGGGTCTAATGCTTACCACGATGCCGGGGACATCAAATCAACGCGGTCAATATCCCTCACCAGCTTGGCCCACGCCATGGTGATATCGTGAAGCTCCGCTATTGTGCACGCATCAATTTTTCTCCTTCCCTCATTTTGGAAGTAATCTCTCGGCTAATGATAATATTGACACTTTTCGATGTTCCAGTGCATAGCCGATATGACCAAGACTTGAGAGGTAGATTTCTCTTCCCTCTATGACGCTCCATTAACAGATTTAATCCAGACTATGACGTTTAGAAAGCGTCGACACTTGTCCTAGTTTTGAGGCTTTCGTGTGGTAGGTCCAAAACCGCACGTCTGACGTCTGGGTTCGCACCTGGAGGGCAATCATCGCAGAAGATCAATCCGGTCGTGAAGCTTAGAACGCGAAGACAGAAAATTTACAACCCCGACGAAGAATTAGCTAAGTACATCCCAGTTTGAATGGCCTTTAAATATATCGCAGATCCCGATCTGCCTGTCCACCTACGAGGAATTCGAAAGTCTGTAGGGATCAGAATTCGAGTTGAGAAAAATGGCGAAGTACAGTGAATTGGCTGTTACCACGTACAAGATTCTACCTTCCAAAGAGGAAAAAGCGAACTAATTCCTGCAGAAATTTTCGTATCCCGGTTCCGGAGCGCGCATTGTAGTATTTCTTCTCATATGCGTCGATTTCCTTTTCAGCTTGCTCAGGCCACGTCGCCGGCATACACCAGGATTCTCGTCTGCAATGTCCCCTTACCAGTTTCCACACCTTCTCAGCCGACTCTTCATACTCCATCTCATACATATTGTTCCTTCCCTTCCAGCTCGTAATGCAGGCGTATCCATCAAACGACATTTCCATTTTCTTGATCGTCCTCTGGTTCTCGTGCCACCAATCATCCATGTCATCTTTTCCTTCTAGCCCCGTCACAACTAATACGATTGGTACCTCCCTCCTGCATATAGTACCAAAGAACAAGTCGTAGTTGACGCTAGCTATTTTCGTAAGCCTTTCGGCGCGTATACAGTAAATGAGGAGGTTGACGCCGTGGTCCTTGACCAGAGTCAGAAGATTCTTCACAGCCTCGTGTGGAGACACAGTGCCGTCTTCGGATTCATTCAGGCCAGCCGTATCCCAGATTGTATAGCGATTTTCGTTCCCAAGCGAAATAATGTAGGCTTTACTGGAAGGTGTACAACCACCTGCGCCGCCAGATACTTTGGCAACCGGACTACCTGCCAACATATTGACTATGGAGCTCTTTCCTGATCCTGTCTGCCCGAATATGACGACGTTCCCCATTGTATCATCTATAAAACAGTTTTTGATAAATTTCATCAGAAATAAGCAGGCACTCACCGTTCTTTGCCATTCTGCAAGGTCGGTTAATCTTGTTTGTGAGTTTCGTTCAAATGCGACAAATAGGCGGGAGAACTGCGATGCGAAACGTCGCAAGTATAATGAGGATATGTATTTCGTTCTTGAAAACCAGATCTATTGTCCTTGATGTTTACATGCCTCACGGTTTCACTACATGAGGTTTAAACGTTTGTGGTGTCCGGAAGAGTTTCAAAAGCCTTGAAATTCACGGCACACGTGTTAGCACTACTCATATTGAGAAATGTTGAGACCAGCCATTGATCGGTTCGAGATCGAGGGGTCAATGGGAGGTATGAAAAGAAAGGATATGCAAGTTACGTATTCGTCAAGTCGTGCGTGTTGTGCACGTTCAAGTTTCAAAATTGCAACTCAGATCAGTAATATCCGTAGACGATTGTATGTATCCCAAGAGATTGAATTCTAGGCACTGTAAGTACCAAATGTCAGAACGTGCGAAGTATGGCGTATTTTGAAGCCTGTCGCCACACACAATATCACTTTTTACCACTTCTGTGCTTTCAACGTGCCTGTCGCGTGCATATGGGTTTCGTCGCATAACTGCCGTCTCTGTCAATGAACTCAGTCTCATCGATTCATCAGTGCCCATTTCCTGGAAGCAATGTACGTGGATAAGAACCAAGTAGACTCACCTATCTACTTTATCATAGTTCATGCATAATATCATCCTTTTTGGCGAAGCAGGCTCTGGAAAGAGTTGGCTCGTAAATATGGTTGTTGGAAAACCCGTCGCCGACGTGTCTGCCTCTCCCCAAGGCTGTACGTTTCAGAACCAGGCATACAAAGCAGTTATTGACGACACCACCTTCAACATTTATGATACGGTCGGACTCAACGAAGGTGACCAAGGCCGTGTTCCACATTGGAAAGCAATGCAGGCTCTTTATACCCTAATTCGAGAGCTCGACGGTGTCAGCTTGCTCATTTATTGTATGCGGGGACGGGTTACGCAAAATGCAAGGGCCAACTATCTGGGGTTCTATGTGGAGAAAATGTTCCTATTATTGCGGTCGTGACGGGACTGGAAACCTATGAAAATCCGGATGAGTGGTGGGAGAACGAAGAACATCGGAGTGTGTTACAAAAGAATGGGATGAAACCCGGAGCTGGAGTCGGATGTGTCGTTTCGTATTGTGGGAGATACGGTGAATACGTGGACATCTATAACCGTTCTCAAGCCAAGGTGCAGACGCTTATTCTGGAAAATTATCTACAAACCCCATGGAGCGAAGAGAAGCAGACATGGTTTGCCAACATCTATGCGGAAACTTTCTCCTCCAACATCTGCTTCATTAGCCAAAAACGAGTTGACTACTCTACGGAGATGAAGCAGACGATCACAGACTATATCAAAGAGACGGACATGACACAGGAGGATTCCAAGGAGCTTAAAGCTACACTCTTAAAGGCGGAGAAGAAGTTCAGGAAGCGTAAAATCGGTTGGAACTAGATCGGCGGCTGCAGTAATGGCTTGGTCTATGCAATATTTCGTAAGTAGACTCTCTTCGGTATCTGTTCCATTTCTGACCTTTTTTATATTTCTTGCGTATACAGACTACGACACGACAAGGTCATTCTCCATACTTATATAGAAAACTACCAAATGCTTTCACCGTGCCGCTTGTCGTCAACCGCAGGTTGACTCCTCCCAGCACAGACGTACATCAGGAAAAGCGATCTACTTGCTTGTATATTATTTGATCAGGTCTTAATCTATTCATCCCCTGTAGCCTGATCGCAAAGGACGATGAGAGATTCTATACACCTCACTCTGAATGTCCTCCTATCGGTCTTCATGGCCGATTAGCTGTTACATTTTATTTTTACATGGAAAACTGAGCAGCGATCACGCACCCGAGAAGCTTCGATGTAACATTCAACTTCACTCATATCGCTCATTGACACCTCGATCTCGAAGCGATCTGTGACTGGTTTCAACATTTCTGAATTTGAGTAGTGCTAACATGTGTGTGTCGTGCATTTGAAAGCTCTTGAAACTCTTCCGGACACCACAAGCGTTTAAAGCTCATGCAGCGAAATCGTGTGAGGCATGTAAACTTCATCAAGAATAGTAGATCTGCTTTTAGAGCACGAAATACATATTCTCATTCACTCGCAACGTTTCGCATCGCAGTTCACCCGCCTATTTGTCGCATTTGAGCGAAACTCACAAACAGGATTAACTGACCTTGCAGAATGGCAAAGAACGGTGGGTGCATTCTTATTTCTGACGAAATTTATCAAAAACTGTTCTTGCAGATGATACGATTCGGAACGTCATCATATTCGGGCAGACAGGATCAGGAAAGAGCTCCATAGTCAACATGTTGGCAGGTAGTCCTCTTGCCAAAGTGTCGGGCGGTGCAGATGTCGGAAAACCCGGGATTCTAATATCAGGCCTGACATGGCCATGTCTGCGGAGAAATAGTCCGCCAGAGTGTGACCCTCTGATAGCCGACGATTACGTCCGAATCAGGCATTTCATCCACATAGT
>JAIUJM010000996.1:0-10968 GCA_026262225.1 Inosperma sp. D86 | reverse complement strand
AAGAGACAATCCTCGCCAGATGCTCCAACGCATTCACTCACATCCGTTCGAGGTCAACAACCACCCTCCGAGCACTCTAGTCCGTCTGGGTCAGAACAAGGCCACTGACTTGCTTGTCCTTTTTTTTCTTGCATTCACACACCCTATGGACAATTCCTCCATCACCATCGTTCCAAATCTCTTTCCTTGATTTCTCCAATTTTTAAACTTCTCGTTTTTTTGCCTTCTTCTTAATTTCCTTGGCATTTTTGACTCGGTGAAATGGTTATTTATTTTATCCACTCTCCGGTCCTCCCAAATCGCGGATTCCAAGAAACGAACCAAAAAAAATACATTCCGACCTCCAGCGCCGTGCTGCTGAAGCTCTAAACCACCCAAACGTAGACTCTGTGAGAAGGCAAAAAAAAAAGCCGTGAACAAACTCGATGTTTGTTCCCCTTGCATGCACAAGCAACGCTTCCCTCTCCCTCCTCCTTGCTGCAGCGTGTTTGATCTGGGTGATACGCAGCCTCGTTGATCGATGATCGCACTCGTCACATTTGCTGCTCCGAGTCCGTCTTGGGAGACGAAAACGAAACCAAAGGATTCCAGGCGAATTCAAATCTTCTCTTTATTTTGCGACAACTCACCTGCTGGAGGCCTTTCGAACATGTTTTGACGTACCCCATTGGCCCATCTTGATATTCTTGGCCCAGGTCTTTTCTTTCTTCCTCTCCGTCTTGTTTTATCGATGCATCACAGTCATCTGAGATGAAAAGAGAATCAAACTTGGCCTCGTTTTATCCAACCTCGACGTCGAAACAGACACGTGCGATGACCATTTACGGTTGGAAGAAACACGACGAACAGAAGTTTCCCTGGAAGAGAATGAACGACCTTTTTCATGATTCTTGACGAATACATACGACCCACGAACTGTTTGTTTTACCTTGGCATTTTTTTATTATCTTTTTTTTGGTCGGGTTCTGGAAAGTTGGCATTGACTGCGCCACCTCTTGAAACGAGTAGCGAACAAGAGATAACGCGACCTGAATCCGAACTAGGCGACTATCCGCCTCAGAAATCGCTCAAATGGCTGGCACTTACAATCATACTGCGCGTCTCTGGATGGGACATCTGTGTCGCGAAACTCGAACAGGAGTGGGGGGGGGAAGAGCCGGATTATCTTTGATGCCCTCTCGACACACGGGTGACGCAGAAAAGTATAAAAGAAGACGCGATCGACGAGAATAAATCGAAACAAACATATACTGGATATAAGTAGTAGGATTATTTCGCCTTTGGGGGATTTTGGACAATGTACCCTCTCTCTCTTTCATTTTTGGACTTGAACACGTTTACTTGGGTGGCTGTTTCTGTAACTCGTTTATATGATGACAGATAGTTAGAATCCAACTTTTGTGGAACCTTTTTTGCTCAACGCATATCAGATTTCGACTGCGAATCTCATTCACAACGTTTTGCATTCAAGGTATGTTTTGTATTTCAATTCATTACAGCATGTCCTGCAGCAGCCTTTCCTTGGCGGAGTTACATCTTCTCTTTCCTATCTTGTTCATACGATCTTCATGCTGTAATGAGAGAGTCAAAAGTTGTAAAGGACCTTACATCCTAACTGATACGCAAGGGAAAAAAAAAGAGACTCTGATTTAGCATGTAATTCAAATTTCCCCCTTGACCCACAGTTAACTCTAAGCATATCTTTAAGCAAGACTTTGGCGGAGTTTTGGGTTTTTGAATCGATGACCAAAGAGATGAAGTCAACGAATGGACAAGTTACTATACACGTGTTCTACACGCTGTACGGCGACTCGATGGATTTATGGTAAAAAGACTGGTTATGGCGGAACATAATACAAAGCGTTTCAGCGCCTCGCGCCTCCAAGTACTAGTACCGACAGGACGGGATATTTTTCACAGCTTTTGATTCAGAAACAAATGACTCAATTTCCCAAACCAATGTTCAAGGGGATCATCTCCGTTCCAAATTGTTCAAAACCCTTATCCACTTTGAAATGTGTTATAAGCTAGAACAGCACATGTCAATGTGTGCTCAGTGGCGGCGTTAAAACACATTACTTTTGAGCCAAGATAGCAAGACCTCCTTGTCGGATAAGAGAGATGCCTTTGAAAGTATTTGAAAAAAGAACTGTGCACACCTTGAGGCATAGCGTGAATTTCACGTTCTATGCTGTACTAGATACTGTACTCATTAGCATGCGCTAGTGATGTTTGATATACGAGAATCGTATACAAAATCATTAATGGATGGGATCCGGGATTCGCTGTATTTCATGTCCAAGTTTAACCGTGCCCGTTCGATACACTCACGGTATATCACAAAATCGAATAGACAACTGTGTATCCTGTCCTGTCAATCCTACCTTCCTTTTTACTCGCAACAACCTCTTACGGAACATTCTCAAAAAAGGCACATATATGATTTTTAATTTCGCCTGCTAGATAACGGCGGAGACACATTAAGCGGGGAATCAGACTAGTTCAATTCTGTGCATTATGTTAACACAAACACCGCGAACGTAAACCTTGACGATAAGGACTGGTGTAAGAAACAAAAAAAGGTCGCCCAGTTGATTACAAAAGCTAATAACTCTTTGTTTGATATCCGCAGAAGCCAAAGTGCAAACAACTTTTTTTCCCTTGTGACGAAGTGAATTGGATCGGAAGGTTGGCCCGCAGTGCGGGAGTACACTGTACAAATCAAGGGAGCTCCGGTTGACAGGAGATTTATCATTTATCGATAGAAATCGACAGGGGATGTGCGGCTAACGTAATAAAGCAGTGCGACAATACACCTGTTATTGATAAAGGTCAATAAGGTGTGTCAAAAGAGTCAACTTGGAAACGACCAACTTGGAAATTCGGTGACGCGGGAAAGGGGGCGGCACCGCAGTTGTGTTGTGTGAGTGTGATAAATGTCAGCGCTTGAAGCGGTATAGGCCCTCTCTTTTCATTTCGGGTTTCGGGGGAAAATACAGAAACGGGCCCAAACAGAACAATATAATTGTATACGTTCCAAACCGCTCTTTCCGGACGATCCGGCATTTACCAAAGAAACACGAGGCCCTTCAAAGTTCCCCGGTGATTTGACTGGTAAGACAGCCTGAGCCCAGATGTACGGAGCTGGAAGATCAATAGACTGGACTTGTCCCAAGATTGAATGGGGTCTGGTCCATTGGGGAGAGAGAAAAACGCCACCAAGGTTTCCATTGTGGAATGTGATGGACTTGTTTGAACCCCAGACAGAAGGAAGGAACAACTGGGATGGGGATCATCGCCTGTAGAAATTGCGGTGTAGAGGGCCAAGACGGTCGACAGATACCCTATGACATTTGGATGGATTATCGGATACCCTAACCCCGTCATCCGCGTGAACGGACAAGCTCCGTTGTGTAGATGGTAGGAACTGAATAGAATTAGGACCCAAAGTTCTGGGGCAGAAAATATTAGTCCATAAGCGGACTTTGACCAAAAGATACACGTTGCAGGGAGGGAGAACTCACCAAAATAGATCCCTATGCTGTGCTTGTGTCAAAGTAAAAGAGTGCTTGGGGGCGAAATGAAAAAGCGCCCAGAACTTTAATTCATAATAATAAGTATGGATATAGCTGGTCTCGAGTTGGCTGTCCAAAAGAATTCACAGCAGGGAAAATGTTTCGCAGATGAAGATATGGGGATTTCACAGAGTACTGAGTAAAATTATCGCTCGATCAACAGGACCGTTGGGAGATGTCAATGAAAGGTCTTGTCGGAAATTTTTACCAGGGTCAGGCTATAAAGGTAATCCAGTGGAAGAAAAGATGCTTAAACTTTGTTGGTGAACTCGGAGGCGGACCGATTAACGTTTAGGAGGGGGAAGAGGAAAAGAGAAAAGCAGTTCCGATGAAGTTGGAAAAATGGAGTGGAAGGTGCTAGAGCTCCAGCGAAAATAATGGGATTACATAGGAGAGCATAGAGAGACCAGACCCTATGATGGATGGATGGCAGGGCCGCCCAATTAATGGAACTGAAACGATCCTTTGGTTCATTATCCACAGCAAGCCGATTCCGAACAAGGGAGACACATAATCGGCACGCAGCAAGAGTGATTGGCTGTTAAAGGTTAAGGCAAAAGACGACGCATTGCATCACAATCTATCAAATAGTTTTAGCCTTCTATGAGCTCTAACGGTTGAACAAAGACAGAGGGAACACGTCGGAGACCCATAGACTACTTGAGTTCTCGGAATGTGAAGGGAGAAGAAGACTGAAGCAAAAGTTTCCCGGGGCTAGAAGATAAAGATAATACAGAACAAAAGAATCAGCCAGTTCACATTTGCCGCAAATTTGGTTTGGGACCCTTCAAACTGAGAGCCTCGTTCCAGTTTCAGAGAATTGGACGTGACCTAACGACATTTATCACATGATCCTGATGGCCTGATTGGCTGAGTCACAGTGATATAGTGTCACTCTCAGCAACGCTGTTCCACACTTGCACCTACGACCGACAAAGGGGCGCGCAGCCTACTGCAGGCCGTGAAGATCTGGATACCTATTCCTAAAACTACCTATTCATCGCCACCTTCCTGTGATACCCCTCTCCTCGATCTAGTTTTTATTTTAGGATCCAAACTTCTACGATGTGGTACGCAGATGAGGATTAACGTCCTCCTTTTCACAATCTTTTACTAACCATCATGTTATCTTTTCACTCAGGTGTGACAATTGCTTACTCTTGTTGCCTCTTGTGAGAAATTTTGTCTGCCCAGAGCATCTTATACCGGAGCAAGAGATTGATGATCCGTTTCTATACTTCACAGCGGGGTGGTGCAATTGCCTGGGCTGTTGTCATTGTTGTAAGAGATTCTTTTTTGGAATGGAATCGATTACGTGTTCTCATGGATTCTGGAAAAATCTATTGCTACTGGTTTTGCGTTTCAGGCCTATAGTATCGGAGGTGGTATTTATTTGCTGATTAGAGGACAGTATATCTATTTCTACTTTCCTGAGTGGTATGTCTATTGCACCTTACTGGAGCTTTTCTCACCTTGACTCCACAGGCAAATTTATGGTGGTATTTCGATGGGAATCGCATCATGTGCTGCAATCAGTATGCTCGCTCTTTCGAACGTTAGTGACCCCAGACCCCATGGCGTTTGAGTGGCTCGGAGCTCGGTTGAGCTGACCCGTCTCTTTCTTTTTGCCCTGTAGCGATCGTACATCTGGATTCGAGTCTCGAAATTCTTATGGCCATTCGTGATTGTGATTTCGACGATTCGAGCCATCATAATGATTGTGCAACTGCAACGAGGGTAAGGCTTCTTTTGCCAATTCTCTTGGGGACAGAAAGGTTAGAGTTGATGATTACTTGTAGGAAAGACAAGATTCTCTGGGAATGTGCTAATGGCGGACAATTGTGGACGGACTCGGTTGACTCCGGCATATCGAATCCTGGAACGATCCCGAGCGGATTCTGTGCAGCTGGGTTTGATACGCTGAACATTGTCTTTATAATATCGCTTCTTGTGGATATTGTCTTCCAGGTGAATGGGAATTCATTTGCCGTGATTCTATGAAAAATGTTGCCGATGTTAAATGAACGATTTTTTGCAGCTGTACATGTTCTTCCTCGTTTGGCGGTTCTCGAAACGGCTGGAACATTATTCGTCAATGAAGGGGCCCTATTATGGAGGTGAGAAAAACCGAGATTGTCCGGGTGTTGCTCGAAGTGAAAACTTCCATTTTCAGGGTATTACAACGCATAAGATTTGAGTTGAGCCTGTCATTTTTTGTTTATTATTGATCGTGTTTCGGTTTGGACATTGTTGTTATAACCTTACGATTAGCTATGACCGCGACGAGATTGTTGTAATGAGCTTTTATTTTTTATTATTTGATGACGACTTTGTTTGATCAATGAGGCGAGGAGAGTAAGAAATGAAGCGAAGAAGATATTGGGTTGAGCAAGGAACTGAATTGAATCTGGACAATCACAATCTGTTCCCACTATGACAAGAGGAGACCGAGGTTAGCGAAAGGATGACCAAATCGGATCTTGATAGGTGATAAAAAGAGGATTGTAAATTTTGTAAGAAAATGTGTTTGTTTAAACAGGGCTGTGGGCATCTTATGGAATTAGATCTGACTTTATGCCTCGTTGCTGGTCATTTCCGCAAAGGTGAAACCCGAATTGGAGTTTTCGTCCGTAACGTCTTGTATATAAATCCGGATCCATTCTTCCCCTTTGCTCCCCATCCACCTTCTTGTCCATAGTCTTTTGCAGTTGTTCCCTAGGTATCCTTTTTATTTTGTTTTATTTTATTTTATACTAAAACGCCACAAAGCATTTCTCCCTTTTTAAAGTCTTTCCTCTCTTCGATTGCTATAATGTCCTCTCAACTCATGTCCTCAATGGATTTCGACTCCCACAAGGCCAACCACTTTGAAGCTTACAATGACTCTTCGTTCGCCTACATGGAAAACGACTTCCTCTATCCGTCCAACTCTCCCGCTGATCTCGGCGTACCCATCGGTCGTGAGTCCCCCTCCCAGCTTATCAATTTACCTTTTCTCACGCCGGATCTAGTCCCCCAGACCATGTCGCCCATGGATATCTCGTCCGTCAACCTACCAGAGTACACTTTCTCATCTCCCGCCTTCGCTCCACCCCCATCGCCGCCCACAGAGCTCGGCAACATCTCCCCACCGATGTTGACTTACAACTTGAGCAATGCCGAACTCTCCGACGCCCTGCCCTCGGGCCGTCTCAGCCGCGCTAGTGGTGGTCACACCCCCCCAACCTACGCCACAGTCCCACGATCTCAGCGTTTCAACCCCATTGCTGTGCCCGCAAACAGGCCGGCTACACGCGCAGCTCACAGGCGCAAAGCGTCGAGATCTACTACTCAGGATGAGTCCGACGACGACGACGACGAGGAATTCAAGCCCGGAGGATCCATTACCACAGCAACCGATGCATCTCGTGACTCCCGCCGCGAAACTGTCCGCAAGCAGCGAATAGAGTCCGAGCAACGAAGACGCGACGAACTCAGGGAAGGGTATGCCCGTCTCAAGGAAACCCTCCCCGCCTCGAACCAGAAGGCAAGCAAAGTATCGATTCTCGATCGAGGTATCATTTTCCCTTGATTAACAATTCATTATAAAATCTGATCTTCCTTGCAGCTGTGAGCCACATCAAGTACCTCGAGGCTGTCAAGGAACAATTAGAGGTTCGACTCAAGGGAGCCGATCATGAAGTCCACCGGCTCCGCAACGTCAACGAGGCTCTTATGCTGAACCGTGCTGGCGCAGCAACCCTCGCTCCCTCGGCGTTCTCCAACTGAGTGCCCGCCCTGGCACTCGATGGACCCGTCTGACAACAAGTTCTCATCTCATCTCGCAAAATTCTCGTGGTTAAATTTGTCAGACGGAAGCGACACGAGCTTTTTTTCTTTCTTCCTGCTAGGCCAGGTTCCACTCATTCCACTCCCAACAACTGCATCTGATTATGAACGGACTATCTGCATTTCTATCTATCACGACTCGCATCATTTCCTCTTGGGTCGGTCTAACGCCACAGAGACGCGCGCCTGCTTATGGCTGTGTCTCGACGACACTTTAATTCCATGTTTGCGACATTTCCACTCTGCTCGCACACCTCATCTTCTTTTGCAAGCCGCGCTGCACATCTCCGTCATCTGGCACTAGTTGTCAGTAGTGACGGAAATGGAGATGAACATTTCATCGATTTGACGACGACGATGGGCATTTAGGACATCTGGTAGAGGCCTTGGCAAGGGCACGATACTTTCGCAGAACCCAAGGTAGAGCTTGAGGTGCAATATCTCCCCGCTCTGTTGAGCGTTGTGTGAGTGCGTGCTTCGCCTACCCTTGCGGCGCTTTTCTGCCGACCAACAATCTTTTTTTTTTCTTTCTTATCATATCGTTTTGCCCGCCACGACCTCCCGATCCACGTCAACCCCATCAACAACATGCTTGAGGCGTACGACCACTTAATTGTGGTTCCGTGCCTCGCTTGCTTGTGCCGATACACTGGCGTCATTACCGTCTTTCTTCGTTTTCAATGTTCGTCTCAAGACCAAAGCAGACAATCAAGCAACATGGAAGTCAATCAGTTGGCCTCACGTTCCAAGCACCCATCTCTGTTCAGCGGACCCACCGACCATCGATATATTATTCATTGTGCTGTGCTTCTATTGTAACATCTTTCCACGCGTTCCGTCACCTTATTTGGTCAAGGTTGTGGACGTCTGATCAACGTTTCCTTCCGCGACCCTCTTCGTATCCGTTCTGTCCTCATTACGTTCCCGTCCATCATCTCCAAACACCGATCGCCGCATAATATCAGCACTCTGCACACATTTTATTCACGACTGGCTCAAATCGATCGACCATCGACGACACGAGATACGTTACATCCATTCCCAAGCCGCCTCACTACTTCCTCTTTCGCATTTGACCTTCTGTGGGAAGCCCGCCTACGCTTGACTGGTGAATCATTGACTGACTCGAGTTTGGGGTAGACTCTTTTGCACCTTTCGCCTCATTTTTTGCCCCTCTGGTCGGCCAGTCCGTCCATTTGGTGCGGTGAATTCTGAGCCGCTGGATTGTGCGGAGGAGTCTTTCTCGGATTCGGGATAAGTTTGTGGATCATCGGAATTGTTCGAAAAGCGGGTGACTTGTGGTTGGAAAAGGTGCGAGTTGGTTGCGGTGTTGGAGACCAAAAGAGTGTGTGCTCTCGTTTTCTCTTGGCCTTTTGTTGGGCTCGAAGCTCAACAATTTTTCGCTCCCTATTTCGCCTATAGCTCGCTGACCCCCGCAAGTTCGGATAACAATGGTTTTTTTATTGTTGGCGCATGGCAAAAACTGTCTCTCGGCCTTGTTGTTGATTCGTCAATTTATCATGCTGTGTATTCCTCTGTGCTGATTCGGTTCACTTTTTGACTGCTGCTCCATTTGGGTGCTTGCGCTCAGTGGTGAAGCAGTCTGCGGTCGATCGGTTCATCTCTTCCGGACTATTACATTACTATCGACTCCACCCCGCCCATGTTTTTGCATACATAACATACTTACCTACGTACATACATTCACGCCCTCTGTCTACGACTTATTCACGATCTGAGATTGTGCTCTACATAGCTTCTTCGTTGTAGTACGATTTCTGTGTGATCTTACGACGCAATGAAACCTTTAACATGCCTTCAAAATATAAGAGTGATTCAGGCGTAAATCGTTATCAGCTGATTCATTCCTATTTCCATCGCCGTCTACTGATCTTCCTCCGTTATCATCACACCATCGGAAAATGAGTGATATTCCCGCTGTCCGTCGGCAACTAAAAATCAAATCGGGAGGTGTCCAAAGGTCAGCTGAATTTAATTTGTTTATCAAGCTGTGAAATAAGATCTTTCTTTTTTTAAAAAAATTGCCTCTTTCGATGGCTAACGATTTCAAAAAAAGGCTTTTCAGGGAAACAAGCATGTATCGTAAAGAAGTTGAGCAACTTGAACAGAAGCGGTCTAAGCTAGAACAAGAAGGAGCGGAAGAATGGGATATCAAGAACGCTGCAAGTCCAAAAATTGTGAAAGTTGATGTGCGCTCTCTCTAACCAAGTTGAAAGATAGTCTAAGATGTGTGAAGAATCGAAGAAGCTGGTAGAGGATACGACGACGAGGCTGGATAAGGTTGTAGATGAATTACAGACCTTGATCGTGAGTCAGTTGTCCTGAATCCCTTGACAATGAGCTGAGAAGGATCATATTTGTTAGGCTTCTGCAAAGGAGATTATTGGAATGGCTGACGATGAGGAGCTAGCCAAGGCGGAGAAAATCCTGAATGAAGCAACAGCTTAGTACATTATTTTTAATGAAAGACGTGTACACCCACAGGTTGAGCTTTCAATGGATTACATCCCAATCTATGCTATGCTGTCTCCGGGTTGTTGATCTTCTCGATCTCGGGCCTCCTTGATACGTGTAAGAGCAGCAAGGATTCCTTTCCATGCATCACGCTCCACCCGTTCTTCCTGTAGTCCTCGATTTCGTCGTGTCGGGTTGCCTTCTGGTGGAAGCCCGACCCCAAGAGAAGGTGGGATAAAATTAGGAGGGGGAGCATTGATTGCAGACGGCGCGATACGCGAATGCCTTATATGAGCCAACGAAGACCTAATAGCTACATGAATTGACTGTAATTGAAGTAGTTAGAAAATTGAAAAGAAAGTACGAGGGCATATGCTCACATCCAGACGCTCAAAATATTCACTGACTTCCAATACGAATTGTTCTGATCTTTCTTCACCTTGTGGAAGGTTGTCCTCTGGACCGTCCATTTGAGGCAAGGTCAATAATGAAATTGAAGAAGCAGCCAATTCAAGGAGACGGGTTATGTCCTAATAAATGTATGAGCTGGTAAATGACAGCTTGCGAGAGAGAGATGAGGCATTCAACTTTATCGACTTCACCGAGGGCGTATATTTGTCTGGCTGTTCGACTGGTTGTCCATATTGGATCAATCTTTGTCCCATCTGCCTCTTGCGCTGTTGTTGAAGCCATTATAATTTGCAAACATATACCTCACAATCTAGCGATCGGAGTGTCGATGTAAGGCTTCAATCATTTGTGTTGATCATCAACAGGGCATTATTGATCCGAATGTGTTTGTGTCACTTCTCTGTTGCTTGCACCATCTACGGAGCACACGGAAGCATGTTGACTACAGATGGCCCTCCAGTTAGTGCATTATGCGATTTGCCTGTAAAAAAGTTTCCTTATCTTTCTTCCTTTCTTTATCTCAAGGGCATCATTTATTCCATACCCTCGTCCTCATTCGTATTGGCGGTGAATTTGTGCTCATTATATCATAAACACGTTCTGTGTAATAATGGGAGATCCTCCTCGATGCGAATTTAACAGCTCTTATATCTTTATAAATTTGAAATGAGCTTTGTGA
>JAIUJM010000995.1:0-10968 GCA_026262225.1 Inosperma sp. D86 | reverse complement strand
TCAAACTATTTGTCATGTTTCAAGTTGAATGATTGATGATTCCTTTGTTCTGAATTGATTGATAGATGGTATCATTTAGCTGACTGTATGATTCCTTTGTTCTGAATTGATTGATAGATGATATCATTTTGCTGACTGTATGATTCCTTTGTTCTGAATTGATTGATAGATGGTATCATTTTGCTGACTGTATGATTCCTTTGTTCTGAAATGATTGATAGATGGTTTCTTTGTTTCAGTTTGATAGATAGACAGTTGTTTTGTTTCAGAATGATAGATAGATGGTTGCTTTTGTCTCAGATTGATTGTTGGACAAATTTCTTTGTGCCTGATTGGATAATTTATGTGTTTTTGTTTTGATTGAAGTAGATATAAAAGACAGGTGTGTTTTGAAGATTGAAATCCATCTTCTCTTCACTCTTTACATTGTCCTCAGAGTTTTTCTAAAGGTAAATCTGATATTATATTATTATTTGTATAGTTTTATTGATTTTGTTTTCTGTGTTTTGTCAAGATATATCTTGAATGTCAGACAATCTTGTTACAGTCAATCCTTCTGAAGATACAGAAGGTGAGATTTGATCTTATTTATATTGATCTTTTTCTGATTTTATATTTTAGAAATGTCCAGTTCAGGCCTGGATAATGTTGAAAGTGAGTTTATTAGATTTTGTCTTTTTTATTTGTCATTTTTATGTTTGTGATTTCTTTTAACAAGGATCTATTGCTTCTGTTCCTTCTAATCAGCAGAATCTTCCACAATTTGTTCTTGTAGAGACCTCCTATACTTTTGATCATCATCATAATTTTTCCAATCCCTATGTGGATCTTTTCAAGATAGCTACCATAGAGTACCATTCTGGTTTACATCTTGATCATATTAGAGTAAAGTTGTCTTCAGATGTTGCTTCTTTTGGAACTGTTAGGCTTACTCTGGAGGTGCCAAAGGTTATAGGCCAGGCTTATCAAGCCAATTTGGTGAATTGTTCTTAGATTTTTATTTGTGTATTTTTTACTGATTATCTTTTTTCTATTATGTCCAGACTCATGACTCTATTGAGACCACATCTTGGATTTATACCCATGATTACCACAGTGTTCTCTTTCTGACTTGTGATTTGGCAATGTTGCCAGGTCAAGTTGTTTGTACCAGACAAATTTCCACTATCTATCCTTTGCAGACTTATGATTTATATGCTGGTGTTTTTACTACTGGTGTTGATGATTGTGTTTTTTGGAAAGTAGATATAGATCTGGTGTGGAAGTGTTCTAGTGTTGTTGCAGTAGCATAACTGGACAATTAATTTTTTGACTGAGTGATTTTAGAGTGAATACTGAATTATATCTTTTTTATGGCAGATAACTTGTCTAAAAATACTATAAGGCAGGTATAGGACTACCCTTATTTCAGCATAATTGCTTACTTTTAAGTAAATTCCAGTCTCTGACCCTTATTGGATTGGACAGTTTCTAAGTCAAATAAATGGATATATCTGATTATATGAATAAGGTTGTAGATTACTAGTACTCAGAAGTAACAAAGGGCTTTTATAAAAGCCAAATACTTATTGTAGCCTTTCATCATTATTCATTTTAATCAGTTTTATTCAGAGTTCTATAGGTGTTTTTAATTTTTTCATAGAGTTTTAGAAGAAAGATAATGAGATTTGATATTTTTGAATGTTTGGCTGAGTTTGATCAGGGAATTGTAAGTAGATATTCTCACAAAATTTGGGAGGATTTGAACTGTTAGATCTTGTATTATGGAAATATGTGTTTTATATATGCAAATTGCGGGTTTTTTATAGAGCATGCAGTATGGGCTTGTTTTCTTTGAAAATTTGTAAAAGAATTTGTATATTATGTCCGCATAAACTGACAAAATTTGAGAGCATTTGAACTGTTAGATCTTGTGTTATGGAATTGCGTATTTTATATACTTTGTACAAATTGCAGGTTTTCTATAGGATATGTAATATGGCTTCTTTTTGTCTGAAAATTTGTAAGACCATACGTATAATATGTCTGCATATTCTGACAAAATTTGGGAGGATTTGAACTGTTAGATCTTGTGTTATGGAATTGCGTATTTTGTATACTTGTATAAATTGCGGGTTTTCTATAGAACATGTAATATGGCTTCCTTTTATCTGAAAATTTGTAAGACCATACATAGAATATGTCCGCATATTCTGACAAAATTTGGGAGGATTTGAACTGTTAGATCTTGTGTTATGGAATTGCGTATTTTGTATACTTGTATAAATTGCGGGTTTTCTATAGAACATGTAATATGGCTTCCTTTTATCTGAAAATTTGTAAGACCATACATAGAATATGTCCGCATATTCTGACAAAATTTGGGAGGATTTGAACTGTTAGATCTTGTGTTATGGAATTGCGTATTTTGTATACTTGTATAAATTGCGGGTTTTCTATAGAACATGTAATATGGCTTCCTTTTGTCTGAAAATTTGTAAGACCATATGTATAATATGTCCGCATATTCTGACGAAATTTGGGAGGATTTGAAATGTTAGATCTTGTGTTATGGAATTGCGTATTTTGTATACTTGTACAAATTGCGGGTTTTCTATAGGACATGTAATATGGCTTCCTTTTGTCTGAAAATTTGTAAGACCATACATAGAATATGCCCGCATATTCTGACAAAATTTGGGAGGATTTGAACTGTTAGATCTTGTGTTATGGAATTGCGTATTTTGTATACTTGTATAAATTGCGGGTTTTCTATAGGACATGTAATATGGCTTCCTTTTGTCTGAAAATTTGTAAGACCATACATAGAATATGTCCGCATATTCTGACAAAATTTGGGAGGATTTGAAATGTTAGATCTTGTGTTATGGAATTGCGTATTTTATATATTTGTACAAATTGCGGGTTTTCTATAGGGTATGTAATATGGCTTCTTTTTGTCTGAAAATTTGTAAGACCATACATATAATATGTCCGCATATTCTGACAAAATTTGGGAGGATTTGAACTGTTAGATCTTGTGTTATGGAATTGCGTATTTTGTATACTTGTATAAATTGCGGGTTTTCTATAGAACATGTAATATGGCTTCTTTTTGTCTGAAAATTTGTAAGACCATACGTATAATATGTCCGCATATTCTGACAAAATTTGGGAGAATTTGAACTATTAGATCTTGTGTTATGGAATTGCGTATTTTGTATACTTGTACAAATTGCGGGTTTTCTATAGGATATGTCATATGGCTTCGTTTTGTCTGAAAATTTGGAAAACAATACGTATAATATATTCGCATATTCTGACAAAATTTGGGAGAATTTGAATTGTTGGTTCTTGTGTTATAGAAATGCGTGTTTTTTTTGTATTCCTTTGCGAACTATGCTTGTTTATAGTAATATAGATTTATTTCTTTTTGAGAATTATTAGAGGCTTATTTGTGATATAATCAGACATTTTTGGCAAGTTTTTAAGAGTGTTTGTGCTGTTGAATTTTTTGTGTTATAGTAGTACGTGCTTTCTATTATGTTTTGTTTACGTGCTTATTTATATTGTTTCCATTTGCCACGTGTCAACAATTCTTTGTGTTCGACTATCACTTGTACACATGTCATCTCCTCCATCAGAAGCTGATACATCATCAGAGCTTATTGATGTTCGTTCTGAAGTTGTGAATTATCCAGTATCTATTGGAGATATAGTGGAGATTTCAGCTAGTGAGCGACTGGGTGGTGTGGTTCGATTTCGGTTGGCACGGTTACATGGTGTTCAGAATTCTTCAGTAGTTGGTGTGATGGTGGCGGAGGGGATTGCCACTGATTCTTCTGGAGGTCTTTTATTCCAGTTTGAGTCTAGTGATGTGGTTTTGCCCTTGCGGTATATTTTCATCCATCCAATCTTTTAGTATGTTTTTTCTGAAGAATTAGTATGTTATTATTTGCTAATATTGTTTTTGCCAGTTTGATTTCTTTTTGGACGTTCTTTGTGATTAAAGTTTTACAACGTCCTCGACGGTACGTTAGCTGATTGTTTTCTAATGACTTGAATTAAAATTGTTTTTTTATAAAGTCAAGTTCGTTTACAGAGGTTGCGATGTGTTCAAACAAATGGAGAAAATAGTGTTTAATCGAAAACATCGTCACTATAGAATTGTATATCTTGTGATGCGTTCTGGTTGAATTCTGAGGCTGAGTCACTAGATAATTCTAATGGAAGATCTGTATATAAAGGTAATGTGTGAACAGAAATATGTTTGAAGTTGTTTGAGAAAGTTTTTATGCAATCCTTATTGAAGTATCCAATGAATTCAATTGTTTCAATTGGTAATTTGTTTATGAAAGTGGCAATAGTAGTAATGCCTATTTCAGAGACTTCTGATATATAGGAGATTTTTGAGAGAACTGGAGTGTAGATCATTTGCAATATGATCTCTGTACTGTTATTGTGGAGTGTAGAGAGTTCTTTGAGTGAATTTAATGGAATGGAGTTTTGCAAAATTGGTTCAAGAGGGGGATTTAATATAGAAATGTCTATATGGATTTTTTCAATATTTGGACATTCCATAAGTAGTTGTGTAATCAAAACAAAACGAGTTTTGTTGCATTTGAGATTTATTTCATGAAGATTTTTTAAGTTTATTTTGTTGATGCATAGAGCTTTGGATGTTGATAAAAATAGTGATATAAGATTTGGTGCTTGAAGATTTTTGGTTTTCTTTCTTCCTAGTGCAAGAAAGTGATTGAATTCTTCATTTATTCTAAGGGTGTGTAGTTTTGGAAATGTGATTTCGGCTAGTGAATTTATATGTTCCTCAATATATGAGTTGGGAATAGTGATTGTCAGATCAATGAGATGGTGATAGTTGTCAAGTAGATTATAGATGTGTTTGATGTTTCTTGTTATTGAGGCTTGGTATGGAATTCGAATTGTCAAATTGAATGTTTCAGTTTTGGTGTGTTGAGTCCAGGTTTTTATGATGTGGTATGCATTTTTGCTTTCTCCAGAATGTATAATGAGATTGAGATTTTTCCATATGTATGGATCTGCTTTGGCAATATTTCTCCAGTGTAGACATATATTAAAGAAAATGTCAAGAATATTTGTCCATTCGTGAATTGATGTGTTTTTGGTATATTCTGGAGTGATATTTAGAAATATTTTTGAAATGATTTCATTTGGAATACGGCGATAAGGTGCAAATAGAGATTGTAACAGATAATTTTCTTTATTTGGTTTTTGCATAGATTGGATAATTGTCTCTTTTTGTTGTTGAAGAAGTATAAGTTTGTTTTCAATGTTTTCTAGTTTTTGATGCATATTTTTGATAATGAAATTGTTGATTTTAAGTTGTTTGTGAGCTTCTTGGGCTAGTTCTTCTGATATAGAGCCAGTATTGGCTTGGATAGCAGTTGTAAGTTGGTGATTCATTGTGGATAATGATTTCTAATTTTTTGTATAAAAGAAAGGAATTAGTTTATAATTCTTTTCTGACTTATAAAAGATTTGAAAATGATATGTCTTCTCTTTTTTAGTCATATCAAGATTGTATATCCTTCCCTGTATATATATATTGCTTTCTTCTGTATGCAAGCATGGGGATCCATCGGAGCGTGATGGGGCATAATATGTAGAAGAGAGTTTAGAAATATTCTTCCCTGAATATTTCTTGCTGGGTGTGAGTTTTCACACACTAAAATAAACTCAGACTATAACCTTAATTGTGTGCACTCGCATGGGGCCTTACAAATAGGTTTTTACAATAATCTTATGTTTATTCTAGTTGTTCCAACATAGAATCTGTGATATATATACAACAATTGTTTTACCATGATTCTAATGGTGGCATTATATGCTCTTGTAAATTGTTCTCAGTTTTAGATAGTAGTTTTATACTGTTCCTTCAGTCAGTTATTTTTGGATTACTGCTAGTATTTGGTATATAGGTTATCTTTTACATTTTTTGTGCTGCTTTGTGTGTTATTTTAAATTTGTAGATATTTGATATAAGGTTATTCTTTTCTGAACTTTTTAGTTGTAGGTAAATTGTTGTCTTTAGAGTCAAATGTGTTTCTTTTTGTATATATTGTGGGTTGAATTTTTTCATATGTTTTTCTCCAGTCTCCATTGACCATCCAAGGATGGCGTGGATTGTTCTGTTCAATAATATTCTTTCTGGGATTTATATTTTCTTGTTTGATCAAGGCAAGAAAATCATAGGGATTGTTGGGAATTTGTTGTTTTTGAAGTAGAGTTTCAAATAGATAGATACAGGCCATATTGTCATTTCTGGCATTATGGAATGGTAGATTGTAGTTGATTTTTAGATTTCTGAGTGCATTTGTTAAGGAGGATGGATAGGAATTCCAATAGGCTTTGCCAATATCAATTGTGAATGTCCAGCCTGAGTTTTCTCCACAGATTTTGAGATGTCTTTCTAGTATTGGGATGTCAAATTGATGAATATTAAAGCCAGTGATGACTTTTAGTACTGTGAGATCTGCAATTGTATGTGCAATTTCACTAAAAAGTGGTGCTTTGTCAATATCTTTTTGACTGATTTTATGGATTTTAGAGCTTGGATTTTCTGTGTTGATTTTATAATTTTTCCATGGTTTGACAAATGTGGTGCATATATTTTGAATGTTGAATGTATTTGATTTTTCTTGAATACTGATTTCTAAAAGAGAAATTTGTAGAATATTGGCTGTTTTTGGATTTAAATCATCTGTTTCAAGGTCTAGGAATACTAGCTCAAATGGATATTGGAAATTTTTGAATAAGTTGAAAGACTTGAGTTGTTTTGTTGTGTCTAGTAGTGAATGATAAGAATTATCATTTTTGACTGTTGGTGAATTTGATATGGGGTTTTGATTTGTGGTTTTATTGATATAGAGATTACTATTTGAAAGTGATTTATGAAGCTCTTGATTGAATTGATCAGTGAGTTTATTAATAATGTGAACAGCATAGTTGTTGTCTATTGGTTGGTAATCTTCTGTTGAAGTTGTTGCTGCAGCATATGTGAATGTATCAAATATAATTTGATTGCAGGTGGTAGTGATGATTTCTTGAAGTTTATTTTGTGGGACTTGTTGCAACCAGATTTTAAAATCTGTCATTGTAATCTGAAAATAGAAAATAGAATTTTCTATAAATATGGTTTTCTTTAGAAAATAGAGAGGAAGAGATGTAAAGAGTATTTGAATAGTTTTTTTAGAATCCTTTGTCTTTTCGATTTTTAAGTATGTATGTATGAAGTTTAGGAGGAAGTCTATAACAGATCGTAATTTTTTGTTTAAGTGAATTTGAAATGAAAGGGTTGGCAGTCATTCTGGATGTAAAGGCATTAAGAGCATTTCTTAATTGTTTGTGAGTATGAGCTGGTGAATAGAGAATTTTGTATAAGAGAGGTAATTTTTTGGATTTTTGTGAAGGTTTAAAGAGATATTTAAGTCTGTTGTCCCAGGATACATCTTTGATTGCATTTTGAATGAAATTGAGAGGGTATCCTCTTCTTTGAAGACGGATTATAAATAGATCCATGATATGATCATAATCTTTCTTTTTAGAACAGATTCTTGCATATCGTAAAGCCTCAGCTTTAATGAAACCATGTTTTTGACTTTCTGTGTGGTATGAATGGTAGGGTAGATATGCATAGATATTAAGAGGTTTTTGATAAACATTGGTATGAATATGATTTTTTGGTGAAACCCAGATATTTAAATCAAGAAAATTGCTTTCTTGACTCTGTTTTGTCCATGTGAGTTTGATTTTGGAATTAAGATTATTGAGATCTTGTTGGAGAGCCAGAGTATTTTTGTTATCTTGGTCTTGAATCATAATGAAGACATCATCTATATATCTGCGATAGAGTTTTAAGATGCCAAGTTCTGTATATTTATGTACAGTTTCTCTTTCTAACATATATAGAAAAATGTTTGCATATGGAGGAATCATGGGACTACCCATTGCAGCTCCATCTTTTTGTTGAAAGATTCTGCCTTCAAATAAAATATAGCCTTGTGTAAGGACAAAAGTCATTGCTTTCATTAGAAATGATATTTTTTCTGGTGTTTCCCATTGAATTTCAGTGAGTAGTCTTTCTAACAGTGTTAGGCCAAGTTGAATACTAATATTTGGATACAGTGCTTCAACATCTGCACTATAGAGATATACTGGTAGAAATGAATTTTTTAGATTTTTGTTGGAATTCATGTTGTGAATTTCTTTAAGGAGTTCATTAGAATCTTTAAGAATCCATTTAAGTTCTGATATGATGGGATTCAATTGATTAGCTATCCATTGAGATAAATGATGTGTAATCCATGTAATACTTGGAACAATGGGTCTGCCTTTGATGGGTTTTTTGTGTATTTTGGCAAGGATATAGAATTTCATAGGTTTATAGTCTTGTGGTTGTAAAATCCATTTTATTTCAGATTCAGTAAGGTGATTTGAGTTGTCAGAAATAAAATTATGTAGATTGTCTTTTAGCTTTCTGGTAAATATGGTACCATTGTCAGCTCCCATAAATTCAGTTGTGCATTCAGTATATGCTGTAGAATCGAGATGTTCTAAACAGGCTGCGCGATACCAGTCAATGGACACAATTGTATATCCTAGGTTTTTGTCTGCTGTTATAATCAAGATATTTGAATTTTTTAGAAGACTTTTGAGATTGTTCATATGAGAATCTGATATATTTCTTTTAGGATTTTTGAGATTAGTAGTAATATCATTTCTGAGTTTTGAGAGGGCTAGCTCAATTTCTAATGAGGCTCTTTGAGGTTTTTTGTCAGAGGGTAGCCAGTAATCTGGAATTTCAGATTCTTCATCTTTAAATATGTTTTTCCATCTAATAGTTTCTTCAAAAGCAGAGCAAGCTTCTGGAATTGTTTTGATATCTATTTTGGGAGTTGGAATAAATTTGATACCTAAGGCTAGGCTTTCTAATTGGCTTTGGGATATGATTTCCTTAGAGATATTATGCACTTGTGGTTGTGAAACACCAAGTCTTTTGATATTTTGTTTTTCAAGTTCAAACTCTTGACATTCAAGTTGAAAGTTTTTTATTGAATTGAGTAAATTTTGTTTAAGATTCTTTTTGTATCTAGGCAATCTCCTTACTCTTTTTTGTTTTTCTGAGGATTTTTGGTAGCTTTTCCCTTCTTTGTCTGGTCTGGCTTGGAGTATGGATGGTAATGAGTGTTCTTGGATGGTTTCTGGGAGTTTCTGGAGATCTATTTTGTTGTGAGTATGATTGAGAGTGTGAATACTGGGTAGACTTACATTTGCCTTTTCCAGATGAGCTGACTCTAATCTAGTCTTTTTCCTAAGAGGTCCACTATTGAAACTGTCCTGCCCTTGTTTTTTACCTGTATCAATCCAGGTGTCTTTCTGTGTTTTCCAAAGCTGAAGAATGGCCTTTTCTTCTTGGTGAATTGTTTCCTTATTTTCAGGATTGGCTTTAACTTGCTTCTCCACTTCATATTTCAACTGTTTCATGAAGTCTTGAAGGACAGAGCCCTGAAGAGAGGTGAGTTCAGTGAAGGTAGCTTGTTTCTGTTTCTTGAAATCAATGAGAGCTCTGTATATGGGATTGTAAGCAAATATTATAAGAATGATAAGGGAATAATGCTTACTCTGTGAGTTGTTTTTGATAAGTTTTATGGATATCATCCCATTTGTCTTGAAGTCCAGGATAATCTGCAAGAGCAGATGGAACTTTTAGGGCCTCAATAGAGGAGGGGAAAGTTCCTTCTTCCAGATCCTTGGCTAGTTTTTCAGAGCTAAGTTGGCCAATTGTAGAATTCTTGGTTAGAGTAATGATTCTTTCTGTATAAGTTTATTTAGTGAATATAAGTATTTGATATTTTGTAGAGAAGATATTTACTTTGATGATGAGAGAATATAGGAACCAGCCATTGGGCAACAGAGGGATTGTCTGGCCCTTTGGGAGTAATAGACTGGTACAGAGATTCAATATCAATTTCTTGATCTTGAGGAATGGCAGTCATAGAAATATCTGTAGACATTGTCTAGGAAAATAAATAAGAGTCAGATTTCTGATTTGTAGTTCAGAGATATAAGTTTAGTGAGGGGTGTGGTTAACCAGTGTAAAGGAGGTCCTTAACCATCCAATTCTTTGTTGAACCAAGTTCTGTCAGGAGAATTATCACAGAGGAATTCATCTCCTATTCTCTTCTAGACATGTATCATGACCATAGAAAGAGACTACAGGTACAAGGGACTCTGTAGGCAGAACTATAGATAACCCAAGAGTGAAAAGCAGTAGTGAAATAGAGGAAGGAAGAGAGGGAGGATACAAAGATCCAGAAAAAGAGAGAGAGAGAGGAGAGAAAGATAGGATCAAAAGGAAGGAGAGAGGGGGGATAGGTCAAACAAATCAGAGCAACTGCCTTGAAAGTGGTTAAAGTTTAAAGATTCTCCCAACAGAGTTGAGAAAATGGCAGAAGCTTCAATGAAGAGGGGAAGAGAAGCCATAACACACAAAGGAAGATGTAGCACAAAAGATGAAAAAGGACTCACCCTAACAGTAGGTAGTATACTGGGAAATAGGTGCTCCTTTGCCTATTTCTGCACTTCTGTGCTTCTTCAGTCCCAGAAAGATGAGAGTAAAGGGGTGTTTTTGATTATAGTGAGAAGATACTGGGAGGTGTATGGCTTTTTTGACCAGTCCCTTAAGGGTTTTTATAGATGTTTTAGTGTGAAAATTTCTTATAAGTCATATGATTGATTACTGATTGTATATAGGTACTATCAGATTTTTCTGATTCTCTGATTGTTTGTTGTTTAGATACTTTTGATAGTTGGACAGATAGTCAAACTATTTGTCATGTTTCAAGTTGAATGATTGATGATTCCTTTGTTCTGAATTGATTGATAGATGGTATCATTTAGCTGACTGTATGATTCCTTTGTTCTGAATTGATTGATAGATGATATCAT
>JAIUJM010000994.1:0-10971 GCA_026262225.1 Inosperma sp. D86 | reverse complement strand
CAAACAACAAGGGATTGTGTGCCTATTTCGCATGGTCGGCCCATTTTTAGGGCCATTTGTAATTTCATGTTGAAGACGAATTCACCTAACATTGAGTTGTCCACTTGTCCTTGTATTTTGGCAACATCGCATTGCTCAAGCTAAATATTTGCGGGCTTGTCACCTTAACGATGTAAGTCCAGTCGATTTCATGAAATGGCTAGACTTTCAAGTTATATCATGAAGGGTGCCATGCTTGACAATTCTCCGGGTGAGTGGCTGGTTCCAAACTCCCGGACGGAGGCCTCAAGGTTTACGTCCCGGTCTTATACATGGTTGTTGGTATCGCTTGGTCCACTGCCAATTTTATTGGGTTCATGCAATTCTTGTGTCCGCTCTCGACCCACATGTGATTCGAATATCATTCACAATCGGTATCGCATCCGGACCGTTACCGAGCTTAAGCGCTTCGCTCAAGCTCAGCTCAGTCGTGTTCATCAGGGATATTTTCGTCCATTCCTCCGATGTAGGGACGTACTCTTAAAGACAGTGCGACTGCCCTTGCTCATCATCATTCGGGGCGTAAAAGTTGATTACTTATATATATTTGTAGAGCCTGGAGGTTGTTCAGAACGTGCTGTTAACTTTGGTAGGCATTTCCAGTGACTTACATCTGAGTAAAAATGAGAAATGCCTAGTTGGCATGTCCCTTCTGATGATCGTATTTCCCAAGGTCATGGCGGGACATAGTGGGGGCTTGACGACTAGTTTTTTCACCGACTTTAAATGGAGCAAGGATACTTGCAAAGACTGAGCGGCGTTTATGATATTCTGGTCCTGTGCTGCCCGATTGCTCGGTCACGGTCTGAGTACCGTCTTCAAAGAATGCGCTTGTTTGCGATATTGATGATGGTGTCCTCCTTCCGTCCTCGGATTGAAGGTATTGTAGTGTTGTTGTTTCGTTTGTATCCAATAACTGTCCATGCAGCATCTGGTTTTCATGTCGGACAAGGCCGAGTTCTTTCTGTGACTGCAGATACAGCCCCTCCATCTTGGCAAGGTCATTATTTAGATTGGCCACGGTCTTCATCCAATTCTGTATCTCAGATTGATGTTCTTTCTTTGCGTCTATCAGCTCGTCGTGCAGCTTTTGGTGTCGTGAGGCCCACCCATCTTGTAGCCGTTGGTATCGGGCGGCCCACTCCCAACTGTTTTTGGGTTCGTCTTCCATCAAATCCTTGTCAACCTGCGGGTGATCCACACTTAGTATTTCGTTCATCGTTCGTGGCTTGACTTGCCTTACCTCGTCGGCCCTATCATTCGTCACATCTACTTCTGACTTTCCATCCTGTACCTCGGGTTGTCTTTCTAGCACCACCTTCAAGTCGGCCATCATCCCTTCTATTTGCTTCATTCGCTCCTCTAGGCTTTGGTTTGCCTTTCGAAGTTCTCTCTCTGTCAGGATTCGTCCGTCCGATTTAGGAACATATTCTCTAGGAGACATCTTTTCGTCTGGGCAGTTTTGAGGATGATATGTGGCTTGTAATCTGAACCTTGGGAGACAGTGACAAATGAGCGCTCAAGTTTACATGAGAACAAAAAGTCCCATCTAATACTTACAGTCTAATACATGCAAGCTTTAATCAATCAAACCATCAAAAGGTAATGCCAAACTTGTTTACCAAATATGGTCTTCAACGGTATGACCGAATGGTAATTTGCGGATTTGACCCAGCAGTTGTTGCCAGTGCTTTGAGAAAATCATGCAACTCTTTTGAGATGATCCGACTCTGATCATCATTCCTCAAGGGTTTTTACGTCTTCACTACAAAGGCTCAGATAAGTATATAGATTGGATAAAATCTGTATCAGTGTTTATCCTCAGGCCTTAGGACCGAGGATGGGGTCCCCATTGACAAGGCTCAAAATGGATGACACTCAGATGAGAGATACTAGATTAGTAGGGCCTAGGCAGGGCCTAGCGTGTTCTTTGCTCTTATGGAGACGATGGTCTGGCAAACTGCAACGTAACGATGACTCGAAGTGACGGCACGGTCATCCGAAAGTCGTGTGATGTTCCCACTTATTACCTGCCTGGCTTCTTCCTTGCTTCTTCCCTCACTCTCAGAGGTATGTTGGCGAATTCTGATCAGCATTTCATGGCCTCCCCATCTGCCCTGCGCTTTCCAGAGGAGGATCTGCTCTGGACTGGCACCCAAAATGACGGCTTCTTCATCACCTCCATTGGTGCTCTCCTCAAGGGTGGACGTTATAAGGTCATCCGCAAGCTGGCGAGGGGACCCAACTGGAATACGTTTCTCGTAGAGGATCTCCAGCCAACGTAGGTTCGAGAATATTATACTACCAATAACTAAACTCTCCTTAGACCATCATCACGTAAATATCTGGCCGCTAAGATCTTGACTGTGGGCTCTACTATTGACCTGCAGAAAGGTCTCATCCATGAGTCCGACTTTCTCCAGGCCGTTGCTGGATGGGCTGAAGGCAAGCACGAGCCGCTACTCCCCATCCTTTGCGATCATTTCGTTCAAGAAGGTCCCCATGGCATACACTACTGCTTTCTTACCGCGCCCTTGCGTACACATGTGGACGCTTTCCGTGCCTCTGCTCCCACAGGAAAGCTAGCTGTCCATGTCGTCAAGCCAATCATTGCCTGTGTGCTTGAGTCCTTGCAAGTGCTGCATTCGCTGAATATAATACACGCAGGTAGGTGCCATAATATTCAGCTCAACCACTTCGTTGATACGTATTTTCCATAGCTATCAAGGCAGATAACATCCTGTTTCTTGGTCCCAACGCAGCGGAAATCGAAGAAACGATTGCGAAAATTCCCCCGTTGATTGACGGTTCCTTCGAGTTTCAGGGAGTTCAGTATCCCATTCTTCGATCGCAGCCCTTTCAGCCAAAGGTTTCTTGGGACGCTTCTCCAATTGTGGCAGAAACTATTCAAGTAGTACTAAGCAACCTCGGCGCTGGTATGCAAATTCCTTTTTCTCTAATCCCCAGTGAATGGAATTAATATGCAATGCAAACCGACAGCTTTATGGGAAAATAAGCGTAAACCTCCAGGTGACATTGGTGTGTTCGCAATGCGTGCACCTGAGAATATCATCCGGTCTGAATGTGGCAAGGAGATTGATATTTGGGCCATTGGGTGCATGGTACGATGATACGCAGCTACCATTCGTTTCTTGTGGCATGCTAATGGTCACATCATTCTCTCTCTTCGTTGCAGACATATGAACTACTTACGGGACAAATTCTCTTCCAGCATCAACCCATCGAAGGTCTCACTGCGGATGAGAGTCTGCTTCTCTTGCAGCACTCATTGACTGGTGAGATTCTGGACAAGAGCATCACAGAGAGGGCTGAGCTCAAGGATCAGTACTTTGACAGTGAAGGTGGGAGACAATGGTTTGCTTGATGAGGCGTTTAATTACATCCTTGTCTAGGCAACTTAGTAAAAGGCCAGACGAACCCTTATCCTCAACGGACTTTGTCGGAGCTCCTTGCTGAGCACACAAATCTTAGTCCGATCCAGAGAGAGGCTGCTGCGAAGTTTATCAGGCATTGCTTGCGACTCAACCCGTTCGACCGGTTGACAGTTAGTCAGTTGGAATTTCATCAGTGGCTGGAGACTGCCTTCATGGGTGGTGCAGACGAGGAGCCTCGTTTTCGAGCAAATGCTAGAATAAGAAGGTAATATAGAGTCATACCATCGTATCATGCGATACTTTATCCTGGCGCAAAAGACGGCAAATAATCCTTTTTTTCCTTACTATTAACGGTCCCAACATGAGCTTTGATGTGCTGTTGTTCGACGTTCAGCCTGACGATCCCAAGGACATCTCGGACGAGAGCCTTCACAATTCTTCTGATCATGACACTAGGTGCTGACCGTCAAAACCCGCATTGCTAGCTTGAAGAACACACGCGGATTGGATACTGAAATCTTGATCAGCCGAAATGGAAACAACAGTCAGAGTTGCTGTAGGCCCACAATGTTGCGTGTCCCAACATTGACACTTCATTGACTCGGAGCACTCCAGAATCTCGCACGGATGTGTGGATATCTTTGGTACTGCGTATCTTGGTCTGTCCTACATACTTCAAGTTGGAGTTGGGAGACAATAACAAATGATTAATGAGCGCTCAAGATCAAGCTTCCATGATGATGTCCCATTTGCTGCCAAACTCGTTTCCAAATATGGTCTTCAACGGTATGACCGAATGGTAATTTGCGAATTTGACCCAGCAGTTGTCGGTGTGTGAATCGAGCCCGGAGAAACGTTGTGCTGTCAAGGACTTGCAATCGAATTCTTGACAACCCTGTAAACGATTCAATTTTTGGTGTGTTTCCATTGCTTCGGTGCCACCCAATCCAGGATGTCGATGAAAATATCCATGGCTATATCCTCCGGAAGGATTTGGACTCCTTTACACCCATCAGGATGAATGCTTTCTGTCATTTGCCTCTTTCATGTGTCTGCTTATCCAGATTCTCGCGGCTTGAATCACCTCCTGTTTCAATCACTTGAGCTGATCGTCCTTGATCAAAGTTTTTTACCTCGTTTCCAAAAAGCTTTGGATCAGAACTATATCGAGGCCAGGGTTTCCAAGGCTCGGAGTGCCTGGAGGGCGTGCGAGTTCCATAGTCTTGTAAGATCATTGCAATTGAGGATGCGACCAATGAAGCTCAGGCTTATCGGAATCCAGCAAGCTTCCAAATGTGAAGATTCCAGTATTAAATATTATAGGACAGACGAATCATTCTGTATAAACGATGCCGCCCAGTCTGCACTTTCGTCCTCGGGCTTTTGAAAACACCTACCGGAGAGATTTCCTACATCGGGGAGCAGACTAAGGTCACAGGCTCACAGCATGCACATTACCAGATTTCTTTTCGCATGATATCATCAACTGGACGATTGAAGAGTGTTGGGGTAGGAGAAAGGAGCTCGTTAAAGTGAAGCAGACTACTGAAGCACTTCGCGCCAAGTTGCTCCGTGTTCGGTCGACCGAGGAGACGCAAAGGTGTCACTGTCAATGGAGAGCCGCGTTCGGTCAGAACACCAGCAGGATTATCACAGTCTTCCTGCTAGTAGCTACTGGGCTGCTGTCCAATAAGATGGTCTCGAAGACTTAATATTTCCACCGATTTTATACCGGTCTTGTGTCGTTCTCGACTACTTAAGTACTATAGGCTAGTGTCCACAAATGCACGTGACCATGATTCAGAGTTTATGACATTGACACGATGAATTTCTTTAAGTTTGTGAGCATCCACCGATGTCGAAGAAGAAACTCGCACAATTCAGAACGGATCGCCAGGTCTTGGCTGAAGTGGAGCTCGTGGCACGATCTTATTGCGAAGCAGAACCTGTCTCCTGTCGCATGTGCGAGTTCCAAGGCATGTTCAGTAAATCCGCCGTTGTAACACTTTCAGATGGCGTTGAGGTAAGTGTTGTATTATGCCGACCAGGGCTCTATGCTGACATGGTTCAGGTGGTAGTGCAGCTAAAAGACAACGAAATAGATACTACCAGGACCGTTCTCGCCAACAGCCTTCTCGGGGACGTCGTTCCTATTTGTCATGGTGCTGTCACCAGGGCTCAATTCGCTTATGTTTCTCCTTTCATCCCGGGAACTGTTTGGGCTCTCCAGGAGGATGGCCTTTCCGTCGATACCAATGCTAAGATTGCACGTCAAGTGGGATCTCTCCTCTCTCGATGCACACTGGGCTTGGATTCATCCGCAATTGTCAATCGCTACATCATCCCTCGCCTTAATAAAATCATCGCCAAAGCTGACATGCCAGATGATCTCCGGAATTATGTTCGAGATTTTGTCAACTTTGCAAAAGACATCGAGTCATTGCCGCTTGCCCTCAGCCATGCAGACGTTAATGCGATGAACCTCATTTTGGACCAAAATGCAGAAATCGTCGGTTTCGTCGATTGGGAGTTTGCACAGCTTTTGCCAGTCGGTATGAATGCTTGGTGCATAGTACACTTATCATTCACGAATAGAAATCGGGTGGATTATTCTTCGGAGAAGACACAACCCATGGCGGAAGCATTCTGGAACGGTTTCGTCACCTCTCTACCAAGTCACATCCGGGCAAATTTGGAAAACATTATCAAAGCTATGAAGATAGGGTTGGTCCTCAACCAATTCGGTGAAGGATATGTTCCGGACCATAGAGACGTGGATATGACGCTTGGTAGATTAAAGTGGATCGAGAGTACCTTTTCGTCTCTCCAAGTTGCAGACTCCAAGGGTAAGATCATTATTATTTTTACTGCGACAAAGGCAACTCACTACAATGTGCGTACTCTTGTAGATGCCTCGATCTGATAGCCAATGTAAATCCGTGTTTATACATAGGGTTACGACTCATTGCTTGTAGATGTTGCTGTGTGTGGGCGGGCTGCGGAACTCTATTCATTTTCATAACAACATAATTTGACACCTTTTCAAGCGTACATCGCCGTCTCAGCGTAGGCTCACTTTCATGTGTGTAGAAATTAAAGGCTGATTAGTTCATACCACAGCACGGCCTCAGCTGATCAGTTCAACACCCTGCTCATTGTCGACGCAGCTCATGGGCTATCGCGTCAGGAGTTGCTTGGCTTATCAATCGTGATCAATTCAGCTTCTGTTTGACTCACAGACACTTTGATCTTGTGGAACAGTGTAGGGTCATACAAGATTGTGTGAGATATTCGAACTGACTATTTTTGTGAAGGTGGTTTGTCGAATAGTCATTAGTCATGGCAGGATACCACCACAGGAGCAAGGCCTGCTTCGTTTCCTCTGTCACCTTTCAACGGAGACGGGATCCTCGAAAGTCGTGGAAGGTCCTTGGCTTGGGACGTGTCCTGCTGCGTTTTGTGTAGAGCGAACACGATGGTCTTCCATCCTCCGAGCAAAGGATGGCCTCGGTCTTTGCCCATTTCGAGTCGTGCCAACGCCCGTTTAGCTAAACCTTCCTGCATGGGCTTGATTATATTTCGGATACGCTCGAGTCGTTTCTGTGACTCCTGATACAGCTCCATTATCCTCACAAGTTCAGATTTCATGCTGGCCATGGCCTTCCTCCAATCTTGTTTCTCGGATTGATGTTTCTTCTCTGCTTCTACCAGTTCGTCTTGTAACTTTTGGTATCGTGCGGCCCACTCGTCTTGTAGCTGTTGGTATCGCGCCGGCCACTCCTCACTGTTTTCGCTAAGTTCGTGTTCCACCAAATCCCCGACCTGCAGATGATCCACAGTTAGCATTACGGTTAGTATTTGTGACTTGACCAGTCTTGCCTCTCGTACCCTTTGCGATCGCTCGTCTCCTTCATCAATATCTGTCACTTCGACTTCTGTCCTTCCATCCTGTCTTTCTAGCATCAGCCTGGCTGTCATCTCTTCCATCTTCGTCACCCGTTCTTGCATATCTTGGTTTGCCTTTTCCACCCTTTCTTCAGTCTCGTGTTGAGAAAGTGGATGATTCGTGGGCTTTTCCATAGCTTGACTCTTGAAAGACATGGAAGACAGTGATAAATGAGCGCCCAGAGCCTTTGGCCATGAGGCAAGCTCAATTGTAAACCCGATGAGGCACTTTGTGACGCTCACTGTGATGATCGTCACCGTGACTGTTATTCAAAGTTTGTAGTTCTTATAGGTGTTTGAAACTGATAATAACGCTCTTCCTGGCCCGACGGGTTCTGTTTTGCCTATTCGAATTCATTCATGTTTTTCAATGCGCTTGTACAATTATTGGATCATTTTTTAGTCTTGTGTCTACCCTCAAGTGTTCACCGCATGAACCCACTATTCATCTTAACAGGAATCTTCGCACCTGTAGGGACCCCATCGTGTTCGTGTCATAGCGGCGCATACATCGAATGTGGAGGTCCACTCGGTGTCCGTTAAAAGTTTCTCGGCATAAATAGAAGCATGTGTCTCCAAGTTTCAATCCACCAACCCGATCACACCTGTATCCTGGAACAGAAAAAAGAGGTATTCGGGCGTGTCGCTATCATCCATTTGCCGTAGTTGGAGATAGGATCTATGAGAAACTCAATTTTTATGGCGATGTGCTACAGTCTCTTAGAGACCTGAAGGACAAGGGCGTGTTTCAATCACCCTCGTCGGTGACGTTACTCTCATAAGTATACTTTTTACAAATCTGTTAACTTACGCCTTATGATTAGTGTGCTATAGCCAATATATAAAAGGAACGTTTCCGAGAGAGAAGCCTGCGACATGCTTTTCGAGGATTGGTGATGTGACTTACGGAAGAGTTTTGCAATTGATCTTTGCGACGATCCAACAGAATTGTACTTCTACTTTTACCTTTGGGTAATCTTGATTAATATAACATATTCCTTGCCTTAGTGCCTTTGTCTATCGCACAATAACTGTATACCAATTCAGAAGCAATATCTGCCGGATGAGCGATAATGCTTGTTGGATAGAAAATCGGCTCTAAGTCCGCACGTTGGGTTGCTACCGCACCTTACTGGTCCCGCTTCCCAGCATTTTTCGAGGCAATAGCAAGGGTGGATGCCGTCCACGTCACGGGTGGAAAGGAGACCACTGCTGTCGTTATTGTGGTGGACCGATGATACAGTGTGGTAAGGCTGAGTCAATGTTATATCTGTTCGTCGTAAATTTTAGTAGATAAAATACAATTTGTGCCGAGAGAAATGCATGTGGTCATGGGTACGACATCCTGACCTCGTCTTCTCCTCCCATTGCAATACACAGGATCTCACCTCGTTTCCCAGGTAAGTGGGCATGGTATGTCCTCTGTTAGTCGTCGCAGTGGTGGCACAAACGGTGTTGGTGGCGGGTTACATGACATCGTGGTTGTGGTTTGGTTGTCGAAGCAGATAAGAGGAATCATCCCCTTTTCGTCGAATACGCGATGGGGTGCACATCCGTTCGTTGTAGAATAATTAGCAAACGAAACATGGAGGGAGAAGCGTTGTCATCAATGCGGTGGTGGTGGTGAGATGACGTTCAACCCAATTGAGCTGTTATGTTGCAAAGGGAAGAAACTTAGCGAAACGAGTCTCCTTTTAAGGTGGCAAGCAAGGGCGATGACCTCCTTGTCACCTCGAAACAGCCTTTTTGCCTCCTTGTTACCTTGAAACAAGTTGGCAAGGAAGGTACAGACACCCCTCGTCAACTTGATGAGGTTTTTTGAGTTGGCCAGGAGGGTACACACCTCCTCGTGACCTCAATACGGGCTTTTCGAGGGGACCGACTGACACGTCGTGGTGAGCACGATGACAAAGACACCTAAAAAGTTTCATTTCAATAACTACAAAACGAGTAGGTCCCCGCTTGCCAAAATGTCCAGGGTCTCAGATCTCAGACGTCAAAAGACTGGATCGCCTTCAGCATGAGACACTTTGTATGTAAAACATTGCTATCCCAATTGAGCAGGGCATGGTTTGGAGCATCAGAGATTTCCCTGGTGGTGGTCAAGTGGTATCAGGCAATCTTTTTGCTGATCCTGGTTCGTCGAGAAGATCCCTGCCAAGGGCCTGTCGAGGTGGTCCAACCTCGACAAGATATCAAGGAGAACCAGCTTGACCAGGCGGGGCTGGTCTCTCCAGGCCCTCAGGGTAGGTTATGCTTCAAGAGGACGAACCAGATCATCCAGGTGATCCTATCCAACCCGGAGAGTCTATCCCCTTCGTATAGATGTTATCCCCCTCCAGTAGTTTGACCAGCCTGGGAGGCTTGAGAGATAACAACATCCAATCCGGCCAGCCCAACCAGACCCTCTGGGGACAGCATTCGCTCCACTCTCAAATGCATCAAATGCTCGACTCACAACAGCGCCGAAAGAAGGCTTCTTGAAAAACGTATCGAATGTGTGAGAACTGGCCTTAATCTGCCCAAGCCACTCATCACAAGAAGGATCGCATTCGCGAAAGCCGCCAGTTCCACACATCTTCGGTGACATGCCAAAATCCTACACAAAAGCAATAGTCACACGAGTTCAAGTTCGATGAATTCAGTACTCACTGACACGATTTTCTAGGTGGGTAATTTGGCATATCTTTTTTTTCCTTATTCGTTAATGTATGCCAGTTTTCTTCCGAGTATATATGACCTGGGTGTTTCAAATACTGGAGGATGTGCATAAAGCAGCATTACACTCTCATTTTGATACCAGACCATTTAAACACTGATCACCGGCAATACGTCTATCGATTGCAAGGAGTAACCTCTCAAGAGTCGAGGGCCTGGCCATTTGGTCGCTAAGCGGAATCCTGGACCAGCTCGGCAAATTCTCCTGAGTTCTCCCGATTTTGACATCGAGTCACACTCCTTTCATGGGAATGATTGTCACTACCCAAAAGGTTGGTGTAGGTACCACTGAGATTGAGTGAGAGAGGGAAAGATCGTTGCTGTTGGGGTCAAACTCTGAGCCATGTGAGTTAAACTCTAGGTGGCCAAAGTTGTATACATTTATTTGTTTACCACTTTGCAAGAAAACGACCAAGTATTCTATTCCGAAAAATGCCCTCCGGGCAGGCCTGGACACTGATTTTGGAACCAAACAAAATTGACTGTCTCCTTCTTTTACATATAATATAATGACGACGTGTAAGTCTTTAATCAAGCAATATATCAAATACTGGCGTGGTGTCATAGTAAATCCCTTGCTGCTTCCTCATTATCATACCCTCATCCACTGAACCATATTCAGCATCAGATTCATTTATCAGGCTTGTATCATCAGCAAAATACCACTGGTCTCCAATCCTGAACCATACAATTGTTCCACATTGAACCCGATAAAAACTTGGGCGTAAGGTTGCTGCCACCACGAGGTAAGGCTCCAACCGTTCCATCTATATAACCGTTTTAGACGGTTTATACCGTTTATGTTTACGTTTGTGTATAGGCCGTATTGGCCAGAGTCAAGTAAACAGTAGTTATACGGTATATAGATGGTTAA
>JAIUJM010000992.1:0-10979 GCA_026262225.1 Inosperma sp. D86 | reverse complement strand
GTAGGACTGGAAACATGTGCGAGCATGTGAAGGTTGTATCCGTGTGCGAGAAAGGGAAGTGACACATAAGTTGAGACGAGGGAACCAATTGAATGGCGGGAAGTTGGACGTTGTGAACGTTAACGGACTGGTAGTTCCATAAAGCGACAAGGGTCCGATGGAGAAAGCCAGCACCGAAAGGGAGGCTGTATCAACTGGGAACTGAGGATCTTGGCTTGTTTGTGGGACATGGACGCAGTCCATCATTAGCCCCGTTTGAATGTTCAACAACAATCTACTAATTCGGGTTCTAGTGAGTACAAGCTTGTACTTTGAAAAAGGGCTCGCTTACCGTCGTACCCAACTGCTGAGGTAGTTCAGGGTGTCAACAATGATTTTTAGTCGTGAACGGTGCTTTATGTGGACCATTCATCCCTTCATGGAGAAGGCCTTCGAGTTCCGTGATTTTTCTTGCAGGATCGAGGCCAATATGGGCCATGCTTTGATTTGACATTGAAAGGGGCGTTGAGGGACTTGAGGCCGTGAGCGATCCACAGAATCACCATGGTCGCAGTCTGCATGAGCCTGAGAACACCGCCTGTAGCTAGCTGGTTATAAACTTTAAACAATAAATGTTCGTACCAGTCGGTAGTCATCTGTGACAAACAATCTCGAATTCGAGGGCAATAAATCTGTTTCCCTCGTCATTCGTAGGCCGTTGTCAAGGAAAAAACTGTCACTCACCTCCGATTGTTGAGGTTTTGAAACCAATATCCGCTTCGCCCATCGCGTTGGCGAATTCTTCATCAATTTCATAACCGAACCCGCCAAACGTCCCGTTTCGTCCAGTATCATCCATCCTTAGACCACCATTGAAGAGATCGATCGATGGATCCTGTCGCTCAAGATTCCTTCTGGTGCACAAGTGAACTGACCCATCCAACTCCAACGAAACAATATCGATACAACGATAAGGTTCGTACACCTCGATGAGCAATACCCTGCCCAACTGCATTTAGAAGAGTCCATGTTAGAAGGTTTTGTACACGAATTCTGATGGTGGAGGGACGATGTTTTCGGTGGCTGGAAGGGCGGCAAAACTTTCCTTCGGTGTCTGGGTTCATAAACAGGTTAGCGATACGCAAAAGTGCCCGTCATCGTTGGTGGTTGTCATGAACAAAGTTGGAGTATTGGTAGTGGGATAAGAGAATATTTCGTCAGTTGATAAAAATGGACCAGTATGGACAGTTTCTGTTTTTGACGACGATTGAGCAAAAATAATGGGATAAATAAATTAGAATACGCACTTGAGAGCGTCGTTTGGAGGAGTGAGAAGGACATCAAAAAGACGTCATCAGCTTCTTTGGAGATATTCTTGTCTTCCCCCTAGATATCTCATCCAACAAAAAATTTCTCGTCATCGGAAGAAGTCGACGGAGCGTCCGAGTCTTCTTCCTACATCGTTTTCAGGCTTCATGTAGTGTGGGCATAGACGTTCGACACAGATACCGATTCCTCCTAATCCAGACTTCGATGAACGCGAAAATCAACGATTTCGACTAAAGTCCCATCAAAATTCTGTCGCAGGCTCCTTGTCGAAGGTGAAAAAACGGGCCCTTCGCTTCCACTGCTGTTGTGATGGTGGTCTTGTTATCGAAGCTGACAAAGGGGATGTATCTCCAAGAGGGCGACTTCGAAGGTATCGTTGTCGTCGTGAAGCTTGATATTTCATGTCTTGCCTTGATAGCCTAACATCGATTCGATAAGTCGGGGACGTGACTTGCTGAGGTCAATCACGACCGTTTCCTCCTCCAAAACCTTCAAATCACATCTTCTGTAACTTCCTTTTCAACACCGTCATTCGTCTTCCACTTCCTTGATGATCTTCCATCCTCCATTTTATCCCACTGCGCCTGCGACGGTGCATGCTTCTCAAAGTGAATTTTCTGACCTTCTACCATCGTTCGACGTTTATCCCGGTTGCTTATCCGAAATGGGATGGAGGTGTCTGCGCTGGTGTGGGTCCAAATTGTAGATATACGAATTGAGATTGAAGGACGGGTGGATTAGTCATCCGTAGCAAGGCGGGCGTCGTTGGAGATGCAGATTGGGATGATAAATAATCCGTAGTGCTGTAGAAGTAGTCGTTCATGACTCCCTTTTCACCATCTGCATCTCCCCTTCCTCGTCTAGGCGCCATTCCAACTTCACTTTGATTTTGCAAGCTTAACATCAAGGACAACCTTTTCGCTTGACAATCTCTCCCGGAACGGAGATTAGTCGCAGCGGTGGATCGTCAGGTGCAGTGAGAGTTCGGTTTTGAGTTAAAGAGGGCAGAGGCGGTGCGTTGCTTCATCCGGGCGGAAGCAAAGATTAGTTGGGCAGTAACGGTGTGTAGTGACGTCTGAGATGACGATACTGCTGTAGGACTGGTGTGAATGTATCATGATTAACGTTCGAGGACCTGTCATAGAGCCATGAGAAGAAGGCTGTTTCAGGGTGCGGGAAAGGGAGGCGTTTGAGATGAAAGGATTTGAGGGAACAGGTTGGTTATTCCGTAGTATACAGCAAGACGAGGGTCCACTGGAGAAGGCTGAGACTAAAAGGGAGGCGAGTGACCTAGGAAATGAGGGTCGTGGCTTGCTTGCAGGTAGCCGCTGCCATTTTGTTCGTTGTCACGGTGCGATTCGTCGTCGGGTCGAGATTGTCCTCCAAGGCTGAATCACTGGCATGGCCCGGGGTCTATTCACCCTGTAAACAGCAATAAGGAGCGTTTAAAAACAGTCAGGGTGTGGATAACAAGGAACTTACGAGTGCTACCTTGTCGCATATGAGTTGTAGGAAAATAAACGAGAAAAAATTACTTCAGGGGAATGTCACACCGGCCCGCTCAATCGTCACGTCAACCAAATTTCTTTCCCTCATTTTCGAGTTATGAAAGCGATGGTGAGTTCTCGACGTTTCAACTACGACTCCAGCGATTTAGTTCTATATCTTAGGTTCAGGTTTTTCCTATGAAGTCATCGTCCTTGGGCATGGTGCCTATAGTAAACTTCCAGGACGCATATGTTGTATTCATGTGGGACTATGTATGTAACGCTACTATCCAAATCCTGAGACGTTCTCACTTGCTCCTGACAGGTTCGTGTCCTCTGAACCTTCAACGTTTGGTATATTTCTAAGTTTGTATGCCGACATACTGAGGCGGAACATGAAACCGAACCGGTAAGTTTTTTCTGCCTGCCTGACAAACCTTGCTTAGACAATAATACTATGGGGATTTTTTGAAAGAATGGGTCTCTATTCTGCGATCTTCTGAGTTTGCTATTCTCAGTTCTCGCCCATCCCAGGCCCAAGACCCAAATTCCGACGCGAAACATCATTCTCCCCGACATCGAACCACGCTACTGTCTGACCAATTCCTGATTCCGAATGGCACAATTTTCACCACCTTCTACTTTGCCGAATACGAAGTATCGATGGCGCGTCCTTTTGTTCACGATTATGGCAAAAAGTCTGTGGGTTCTCGTTCAATAATGGCACGGTTTTTTCACGGGTTTATAGACACTTCTCCCTACGCTAAATCTATACGCCGTGCCTAAGCCTGTTACAGTGTCATATTCAAGATCGAATTGACCCCCTTCTCAACCGCCCCTTAATCGCGCCATCATCACTTTTTCTCACTACCAATGCAATTCATCGTCCGTGCGTTGAAATGGAATCTGTCTCCGTTCTCCCTGAACCATTTGCTTTGCTGAGATATGTTCCTTCCACCCTCCCGGTTGAACATGTGCGCCATCTTTTCGTTGTAATCAGTGAGCAGTTGCAGCGCTTCAACATCGTAGATTCAGCGGTGAGTCCTCGATTGGATTCAGATAGATTTTTTTTCCCAACCTGATGGTCCGTTCTTTTTTAGTGACGACGTACAAACCATCGTTGATGCTCAAGCACTGCTTACAACCCCCTTCCTTGTCACAATCGCAGTTTACCAATGCCTTGGAGGTCGATTTTTCTGTTCCTAATCACCACCAAGATTTTCACCCTTCATCCAACGATCAGTCGTCTCGATGAAGCCACCTTGTCGCTTTCTTGTCTACCCCTGGACTTATACAATTCATCTCTCGACGATGTGACATTCATTGCCGTTTGTGCTTTCGAAGTGCCAAGCTCCAAGTCCGGAAACGCTGCACCATGAAGAAACCGTTTTGGGGACCTGACCCTAGGGAAGTCTGAAGGTCTCGTTCGTGTCATATGAGGGGAAGGGTCCAGGAGGCATACTTTCCGAGATTGATGTTCAAACCGTTGGCTGAATTTCAGAGTAGGACGATCAGTTAGTAATTTGTCGCTCGTATCCCTTGTAATATACTTATCATGCAATAAACTGTGGATTGTAAATGACGATAGAGACAGAAAGTGTACCATGTATATAATAACAAGTGTCAAGATGTTGTTTTCCCTTGTAAGAGTTGTTGTCCCATCAACGTCGATTCATCGAGCCCAGCCCCTGCGTTGCGATTTGCACTTCCAAAGCATTCCACGCAACGCGATCGTCTTGTTGTCATCATCGTTGGCATCCATGGGCTCGTCGCCTTCTCTCCCTTAATCTAGACACAACTCAGTTTCACCCCGATTCCAGATCCACGACAAAGCCGGGTACAGGAGCAAAATTTGTTGAAACTCTATGACGTCAGATTTCATCAAATATTCGAAATGCCAGGTACGTACGGAAATCGTGTTTCGAACGTACAGGGCCTGGGGATTGGTCTGTGGTAGGAACAATGTCGAATTGGAGCGCAATAAATCTGTTCTCTGTCGTCATTCGTAGGCCATTGTCGAGAAGAAACCGTCACTCACCTCCGACTGATGAGGTTTTGAACACAATTTCCACTTCGCCCATCGCATCAGCGGATTCGTCATCAATCGCATAGTCGAACCTGCCAAACGTCCCATTTTGTCTGGTATCATCCATCCTTAGACCATGATTGTAGGACATGATCGATTCGTCTGTTCCGCAGTATTTTTTCCGGCGCACTAACAAGTGAATCGACCTACCCCATGCCACCGAAACAATATTGACATGATGATAAGGTTCGTGCGGCTCAGAAGGGTCCCGTTAAACTTAATCGTGAGTTATATGCACGATTTCGGATGGTGGGGGACGATGTTTTCGGTGGCTGGAAGGGCGGCAAAACTTTCCTTTCCATATCTGGGTTCATAAATGGGTTAGCGATACGCCAAAGTAGTCGTTATTTGGTGGTGGTCATCACGAACGAAGTCGGCGCATTGGTAATGGGCGAAGGGAATTTTTCGTCAGTTGATAAAAAGGGATCGGTGTTGACAGTCTCTGCTTTGACGACAATTGAGCAAAAATGAGATTTAAAAAATTACAATACGCACTTGAGAGTGTCGTTTGGAGGTCTGGTGCCTTGTCCAACTTGAAGTCCATCGCATCCACCTCTACTACCAAAACTTCCATCGCGAATTTTCGTTCCCTATCTTTTGTTCTGAATATCCTTTCTCCCTCGAAGTAGATGCAGCTGAAGCTCTGTTCCTCGATCCGGTGGTTGCAAAAAGTAGAGGTCACCACTTCTACAAACTTAGATCAGGTCTGGCAGCAACAGGCTTGTTCGACCTTTCTCCAGCGCCACCCCACAATGGGCCGCACTGATGTGGCGGTAGAGAAAAATGACCAAGAGACTTTTGTTTGGAGCCAGGCCTCCTTCGTCAAGGAGAAATTGGGTAAGTGATCGAGTGTCCGTCCCAGATCGCTTTCAGATTTGCTTTGTTGGTTGAGACTGCATATGGCACTGGCAGTCGTAGGCTTGGACTTGGAAGTGACCCGCATTTTCCCTTCCCCTTGAATAGTAACCACAACCAAAATATCGTCAAATGGGCTCGAGACCTCTGTGTGAAGGTAGACGACCAGTGTATTGTCGTTAGCTGTTTGTTGCAACAACGGTCTTGCCATTGCACCGTGGTAGGGATATATCCTCGAGCGAGCGACTTCAAGGAGGTGTGGCAGTAGTAAAAAGGTTCGTTTGTTACCCCATCACATCGATTCGCTTCGCTTGGGTTGTGTGTCACCCCCCACTCCTCAATTCCATTCTCATCGTCGGTGTTGGTTCAGATTCACATTTAGATTCGAGAAAGAGGGGAGGAAGAACGAAGATCGGCCTGTGGTCCAGTATCGTCAGCTGCGATCCATGCTGCTGAGATCATTCGTAGAACTGAGATTGGTAAGGAAGCTGCAAGCGAGTGGACGGACATACCCCAATATGATTATGAATAACCAATGTAACACCCCCAACACACCATCCAAAACGTTATTATCGGACGGCATGAACGAAACCGCAGTCATAGGTACGAGTGCAGCTGAGAGGACAGGTTCGAACGTCCAGTGGTAGGCTCCGTGCATGAGTGAGGGGTCGGGAAGGTTGTGGCGTTGTTGACTGTGCCTTTGAGGATGGCGAAGAAGGAGGCGTAGAGAAAAGGGAGAAGTAGCGGAGACTGGGGAAATGGTTGCGATCCATAATAGGACATTCAAAGAGCCTTTGGTTCTATGTGCAAGAATTTTGCAAGTTTAAGAGACGACGTCAAGAAGTAAGGACGAGTTGACTTCGATGACGGGCTTCATTTACATAAGCGAGAATTTAGCGACGCATTTTAGAACCTAGAGACAAGGAAGACGTCGAATGAAAGAAGAAAATTGGGAATCTAAACGCTGATGAAGGGAAGATATGTCAACCCTCTAATGCTTTCAACAAACCGCACTAAAAGTAACAAACGTGTAAGGTGGATAAAACGGATGATAGTAATGAACACTTGCCAATAAAAATTTGTTCATGGTGCTAAGATTTCTGAGAAGGCGAAAGTCAAATACAGGCGCAAAATTTTGTTGAAACTCCGACATGATCAATCCTTTCGTTCAACCTTCGATGCGTCTGGGATGCCCGCATGCTATAGTCACTGTAAGCATCGTCAACAATTGTTTCGTCTGCTAACAGTCATTCACAGTGCTGTCGATCAATAACGTTCCGGGATCCGATATGTTCACCGTCAACGTCCCTCTTTGGGAATAACTCACTTATCCACCGACGACCACCTCGGAAAGTCAAATGAGCGCTATGGCGAGCACGACTCCATCGCAACTGGATCTCCTTGGCTGTATACTTGAGAGACTTAACGGAACGTTTATTCAGGGTGAGTTTTCCCTCCTCCCTGCCAGAATAGCTGATCTCTTACGCCTCTATACCGTGCAGTCTCGCAACTCCGTCAATCTCTCGGAAACCTTGAAATCGAACTCATCGAGATCCGCAATCAATGCGAGATTGCTCGCGCTGCTGCTGCCACCGCTACCAAAGCTCACGATGCCGACACAACTGCACTCATTCGGAAAGCGCATACCCACACAGGCCCTCATGGTCCCGTTCCCTTGCAAAGGCCAGAAATGGATCGAGACCCAATTCAACCAGGTAAAGAACAAACGACGGTGGACGGACATATGGAATCACCCAGATTAGAACGGAAACCCACTTCAAAGTCCAATCCCATAATGATGATCACTCAATTATTCAAGAAAAACGAACCAAAAAATCACTCTACCCTTCTTTCACCATTTCCCGACGTTTCTTCTTCCTCGAGTATTCCTGGAAGGTCCGGATCGCCAGCCGGCCATGTTGTGAAGGCCAGCAATTCTCCTGAGGTTTCGCGTCGTCGGTTCCAAACAACGCTAGCGCAACCACAGGTGCATGTTGCTCCAGGATCTGTGCGCAAACACGCAAAAAAACCTCCAATACCCACCCAAACCTCACTTCGACCTCCCCCACGACCTCCCATGCAACCGTCGCCCTTTCCTGAACGCATTGACCTCTCTTCTTACCCTCCTGAACTCAAACGCAAGGGCGACGACTGGTTCGTCTTATACAATCCGTCACCAAAAGTGAAGCGGGTCCTAGATGTTAATGTGGTGCATACGCTAAAGCACGACTCTACTGTGGCTTGTGTGAAGTTCAGTCAGGATGGGAAGTGGCTTGCTACAGGGTGTCATACGACGGCTCAAATATATGATGTGGAGACAGGAATCAAGACGCAGTGAGTTTATTTTTATGTTGTATGGTTGTCAGGGAGCAGGCTAACCTCTCCATAGTGTCTTCGACCACAAAGACGATGTATACCTCTGCAGTGTAACCTTTAGTCCGGATGGAAAGTACCTTGCGACCGGTGGAGAAAATAAGCAGGTAACGGTGAGTAGTCCCAGTTTTCAAGGTCAACATAGGGCTGATTCAAACCCACATCTTTGCATTTTGTTTTCTTCCTTCATTCACGGGAAACAGGTTTGGGACATCGCCAACCAGCAAATCCATGATACCTTCAAAGGGCACCAAGACACCATCTGGTCCCTCAACTTCTCGCCGAATGGCCAATTTATCGTCTCTGGTTCCGCTGACAGAACAGTGCATATATGGGATCTGCACGATAGGACTTTCAAAGTCCTAACCATCGATGGCCATTATCTGTCCTCTGACCACAGAGTTTTGTCTGTGGCTATCTCCCCAGATGGGAGGTATGTAGCTGTGGGCTCTTTGGATACGGTTGTGAGCATTTGGGAGATTACAACAGGTGTGCTGGTGCAGAGGTTGAGAGGGCATGCGAGACTTGTTCGTTCTGTTGCATTCACGCCGGATGGGAAGGGGCTGATAAGTGGGAGTGATGATGCGACGTTGAAGTATTGGGATGTTAGTCTGTTGGATATTTGGTCTGGTGCAAGCGCAGTGCTCACAAGCACCTCGATTGCCTCTTCCTCACCCTGCCTAATGAACCTTACTGGTCACAAAAGATCTGTCTATTCCACGGCTGTCTCGCATGATGGCACTTGGATCGTCTCTGGGTCTTGGGACCGAAATGTCCTGTTCTGGAATACGAGGACTGGAGTGGCGCAGTGCCTGTTGTCAGGACATACAAATACTGTCTATGGAGTTGATATGAGTCCCATGGGCAACTTTTTGGCTACAGCGGATCTCAAAGGGAAGGTTCGGATTTGGAGTTATAGAGTACTTCGACAGTAAATACTAGACCTTCGACTTTATGGCCACACACAACGGTGTATTTTCGTCCTACTCCTTCAACTTGTCATATTTTTGTGCCATGTCTCTTATCTGTAGTTCCTATATACTTGTATCTTAGTTGCCAATGTTCCATGCTGCACTAATGATATTAATTCAGAAATCCTCAGCATATTTCGGGATTGAAGACTTTCCAAAAGCCATGGTAGTTAGGCACAAGTTGAGTGGTATAACAATTTCTAAGGACAGGCAAAGCTCATGTCCCGATTTGTTATTCAGTTGCAGAGAACAAAACGAATCTATTTGGCACAACTACAATGACTAGGAAGCTGATTACCTTCTTTATCAACGAAGCCGAGAACTCGACCAAGAGACTAACAAGAATGGACCGCCTTTCAACATAAAAAAAATCAAAGCAGCTGCGAATTAGGTGTTGGACGAAGAGAGTGACCGGAAAGAGATTGTCATGGTGATGTGGGAATACCAAGATTCGTCACCTACTGTCCACGTATTGCCAGTTGGAGGAGGGCAAGAGCCGAAGGGGTGATCAGAATATAGACTTGAAAAATCAAATACTCGTTAGCTTGGGTTGTAAGATCCTGTGTTACAATAGTTGGCTGCAAACATCTAGGGAAAAGAATGGGACATACATACATTGAGATAGGACCCTCGCAACCACTATCCTCAGTTCCACACCTCCTTCAACATTTCCCCTCATGTCTGGTGTTTGCTGTCGTGACCGTGAAAACAAGAGTTCGAAAAACGCCAATGCCAGCAGCAACAGTCCTCCTTTCACTCTCCTCAGTCAGAAGACGCGGAAGGACATCAACTCTCCCCTGCTATCTCCAAGTCAGTTCGTTCTCTGGGTCCCTATCCACATACACGATGAGGAACAACCACCAACCTGATAGCACCATTGCCTTCTCAGGATCGGCATAGAAAGACATCGACGCAGGGTCTGAATCTTGCCCTATCTGATCTGGTGGCTTTGTCAGTTGCATAACTGGATACGACGATGCCTGCAAGCATTACCCCTCTCTCCCTCGATTTCGGCACAACTTCAACAGCTGAAAATTTTCGCCAACAAGGGTAGTCATTTGCATGTGGTGTTGTTGAATCCGGTTAAAGTTGTCCAATTTAGGATCTCGCAAGGTTCATTGTCGAGCATGCATCTAGCTTGAAGAATTCGACTGCAAGTATTTGCAAGGTTCATGAGCCACCCTGAGCTTGTGCCTTGCCTACTTCCACCTCCCCTTCCCTCCTCATCGTCCAATTACTTCATCTCCCTCCATCGATCTAGACGTAATCTCCCAACCTTTCCACCTCTTCCACCTCAATCAACTCTTAACGATGGCCCCAAATTCTATGTGAGCGTCACTTGGGGTTTGTCTGATGGAAATGTAAGATCGAGAAGGTTTTAGGTCGGATTAGCATCAAGGGAGTATTGAGCAAATATTATTCATCCTCCATATCCTTGAGATGACTGAGCTCGGAAATGGCGATCTTCATTGGGTTAGGTTGTAGAACTTTGAGGCTGCATGACCGTTAAATTAACGTCCATTTTAAAAGTAGTGTGAGATATACCATTTTGAATCTTCGACAAATTCGCCCTGGCTCAGAGGCAGCAAAACGAAGCTCGAAACTCTACTAGCGATGCCAATGCTGGCATTAATCAATCTTTGACCTTCTTTTCTTAGTCAAAGGATCGCAGAAGATAGACCGACGTACGTACTTTCTTGCCCCCAATCTCTAAGCAGTCTATGAATCCGCAATCGAATTCTATGTCAACAGGTCCGGCGGCAGTAAGTTTGTTCATTCGTTTCCACACTCCTTATAGCGGAAGGATCATCTGAAGATGTTGTCTGCTTCTTTGCGGACAATCCTGTCTTTCCTCCTAGGTAAGCCAAAGATTCTTCGTCATTGGAAGAAGTGGACGGA